>WHYT01017399.1:203286-256482 GCA_009806455.1 Tetrax tetrax | reverse complement strand
AAAAAAAAAAAAAAAAAAAGGAAGCTACAGTAACAGCCATACCATAAGCCTTCACTTTTTTGATAGCACAGGGTCATAGAAAAATAGGGCTAGGAGGGACCTCAAGAGATCACTGAAGTCCATCCAACCTGCCTTGAAGCCAGGATCAACTACACCTACTCATTCCAAACAGTCTAGTCTGTCTGTTCTCAAAGACCTCCATCAGTGGAGATGCCATGCCCTCCCTCTGCAATCTGTTCCACCTTGCACAATCACATGAGCAGAAGAGGACACCAAGTCTAAAACAGCTACTTCTGCTCCCTCAATGGGGGTAAAATGATTCCCAGGTCTGTCTAATCATCTGAATACGTAGCCTCTAGATATTTGCTTGTTTCTGTCCTGTATTCCTTGGGAAAACATCAAACACTGGTGTTTGCTGTAGTGTAATATTTGAGTTTCAAAAATACTGATTAATACCAGGATAGATACCAATATACTTACTGCAAGTGCCAAATCCTATAAGGTCAGTAACAAAGACTTCGATATGATAATTTTATCTCATTGCAGATTCAAACTGCAATAAGAGGGCAGGGAAGACTACAGAAAAACCCCACAGCAAAAGTCAGCAGCTCTGAGTTGCCAAGTTACATCCAACTGCAGACAAAAATCAGGCAGTTGAACAACATATCTTCAGCAGAGGCAGCACCATATGATCTCTGTAGCATCCCTCCTTCTCATCTGTCTTCAAAGTGCATTCTCAGTGCAAAAAGTAGGATTGAATTTAGAGGGGCTCACTGTCCCCAGTGGATTTCATACTAAGACCAGAATTCTTGCTTGAGTTCATATGCTGCAGCTTTGTGTGTGTTAAGTTCACTTCTGCATAGCGGAATGGTGCTGTCCTGGCTCTGCCCCTCAGCATCTATGTCCAACAGTGTCCGCTCCTCTACAGGAAGACCCACCTGGAAAGGAAGCAGTGCAGGCAGTCCAGGTCTCTCTTCTACAGTGCTGCTGCTACTAGCAAAACAAGAGTCCAGATTGCTTGGAGTATCAGTACTTGAACTATTGGCAGAAGATTCACCCTTGGCATTGCTGGGTGACACAAACCACCAGGGATCAAGCCGCTGCCGACCGGCTGCAGGACGTGGCCGGGGCAGGAACTCCAACGTCTTAGGTCTTTCCAGTGTGGGATCTTGCTGTGCATTCCATCGTCTTGGGGTTGGAGGAAAAACAAGGTTGGGGTCTGGCAGGCGAGGGACCTCAGTGGGATCTCTACTCGGACTAGGTGTTTTTAATACACCTATCCAAAACACAGAATGCAAGAGAAGAGGGAAACATGTCAGATGTTACTGCTAAATAGTTCAAACAGATCTTAGTTTACTGTACGTACACTAAAAACATTTTCAAAGCAGAAAGTCTCCATTCAGAATCTACAAACTCTGTATCTTCAAGATTACACCAATCGGAAGTTAGTAACTGGTTTCTTTATCCCTGCACTACTCTCAACACATTGCAAGACACCTGTTTGACTGACCTAGCACAAGCAGGAAGTTTTGATCATCGTCTCATTTGCTTTCTTTGATTTTCAGACTGGAGAGCATGGATTTGACCTCCAGCCAAAGGTGAGGACTCTACAAATCCTTCAGAGGGCACATGACCCATTAACAGCTTGAATGGATCAGGGAGATACTTGCACAGCAGGATAGGTGACACTTGGTTGCAGCAAGTGGGACCACCATCCTGGAAAAGCCATTTAACACTATCTACTGTGGACACTTCCTGTTTGTTTTTCTTTGAGGGTGGGGCCAGGGATGGTGTTTGGGTTTTTTTGTTTTGTTTTGGGTTTTTTTTTTTTTTTTAATAAACACAACATAACTTTAAAGTTTTAATGAATACTATTTTAATGAGTATTCTCAGCTGCATTAACCCACATTTTATTGCAGACTGCCATTCAACAGACAACCTCACATATTGTTTTACCATTGGGAAAAGTCTAATTAAATCATATTTTTGTTTATTATTCTAGTCCATTTTTTTTCCCCTGAATTACAAGGGTAAGAAAACAGGAAACATTTTTTAAGTTAAAGTCACAGCCACTCCTGAAGACTGCAACAGTGAGTACACTACCTATTCAGGAAGATCCCTCTTACTTTCAAAGGAATAAGAGCAACAGTGGCACGGCCTCAAACTGCTTTAGAGATCCAGTTTTCACTGCCTTAAAGATGAGAATTTACTCTGAAATTGTAACAGCAATACAAACAAGTGTATAAAGACAATTGAGATGGACTTCCAAGGAACTGCTAAAGATGCGTGATATTTATATTTCAGTATCATCTTTGTCTAAGAAACAAAACTACCCTCTGCCTCACAGCATAGAGGAGCAAAGAGAGTTCCTCAGCACAGAGATGCTGGAACAGAGACCATTACTGCATTATTCTGTTTGTTATTTGTGTAAAGATAGCATCCATAAGCTCTTCTTGTGGGGTAGCCATCATAACAGATGCTGTATAAGCAACATGGTTACTTCCTAACAAGTAATTATGCTGTATGGGTCTTTATTATGAAGAGGAAAAGGAAGATGGCTGAAAACCTACCTGCTCCCAGCGCTCCAGTTAAACAGCTACTGGAAGGGCATCCACTGGTGGGGCACCCGTTGACAAGCAGTCCACTCCCTTTGATGGCCCCATCAGAAGGTGTGCGCCTGTGCCCGCTTTGCTGGGTGTGGGAAGAGAGAGTCACATGTGTGGGAGTCAGAGACTGGTTGGGGTCTTGTTTGAACCTCTCAATCTGGACATTGACTAGTGGGTTGGTAATGGCTGGCAAGGGAGCCTTGACCGTCACTGGGCTGATAGGCATTTCGTACACCACAATCTCATCACTGTCTGAGCGCAGCAGGGACCGGGTGGAATTACATTCGGAAATAGAAGACAGGGAAAGAAGGGTGAGGGATGTGGATGGCTCGCCTAGCATCAACATGGGATCATCTTTCTTGAAAATCTTTCGGGACGGTGGACTAGTGCTCCTGCGTGGGCGTCCAGCTCGCTGGAAAATGCTGTCACGCTTCTTCTTCTCTTCCTTGGGTGCCTCTGGCTCTTCCTCAATCAGCAGCTGACACTTCCCTGCTTCTAATAGATCAAAGCCCAGGCCTGCAGCAGCCAGCACTGCTCCACAGCCAAGTAATGCCACCTCACATCGCTTGTGGTGGGAGCCACTACGTTTGAGGCTGTTGGTGGGTGTCAGCTGTGGGGTACTAGTAGCTGAGTTCACAGGGGTGGACTCCTCATTGGCATCACTAGAAGGGCCATCCCACTCTTCATTCTTCTGAAATGGGATGCAGAGGTATGACTGATTGTGCCCAGGTGAAAGGTGTACTTTTCCCTCTCCATTAAGACATTCGCTGTCTTCATCATCTGAAAAGCAAATGAAAACAGACTTTGCATGGATGTAACATTTTCACTGGCAAATTTCACTGTCTTACAAACACACATGAAAATTAAACTTCTCCTCAGAATATGCAACTATCCTCCGCATTGCAAGCATCAGTCACCAACTGCCAAATACTCACAGGCCATTGTCTCCAAAGCAGGTAGGCTGAGACAAGTAACTGGAAACAGTATCAAAGTGGAAGAAATTAGTGACAAATTAATCTGTTTGGGAACAAGAACAACTGCAGAACAGCATTTCAGAAGCAATCTACACTTCAGTTACTTCTACAGTAAATTTACATGTTTGGGAGTGAGGAGCAAAAGGTAGGAAAATAAGAATTGCTTCTTGCAAGTGAAGGTGTAACCATGCTGTACATCTAAATATCATTAACAGGAAAAGAGTTGAGAGGTAGCATGGAGCTAGAGGGGAATTAAGAGAAGCATGACAGATAAGAAGCAGAAGCAAATACATGAACAAAAAGAAATTCCAGAAGGAGAAAGTAGTTACTTTACAAAGAATAAAAGAAAAACGGATAGCACCAAAATTAAAACATTGCTGTAAGGTACCAGGTGAAGTTCAGGAAAGGAGAGGTTAATTCAAATGTGAGTGGAAGAGGGGATAAGAGTATAAAATCCAGGGAACTCCCTTACCCATTTCTGCTAAGCTGGTGAATCCTGGAAAAGCAGGCGCAGTTCTCTGAATCTTCCCAAGGTTCGGTGCACTGGATGACCACTGTTTGTATCCTTCTACCAGAGCTTTCAGACTGAAACAGTAGAAAGATGGTGGAAAAAAAAAAAAAATATGTACCATGCCCACAACCAATTTTCATTCCTCTCTCCTGTATTCTCTATTGCTCTACTCAGAGTATGCATGTATCCACCTTAATTACATAGCAAGACATTTTGCAACACCTTTACAGCACCTTAAAATACAAAAAGTAAAAAAGTCCCTCCCTCATTTGTTAGACCATGGCAGTCAAAAGATCTCTGCTGATAACCAACAGCTGTGAATGTAGAATAATAGAAAGCATCACTACAAAAATTGGATCAAACATTTTCTTTTTAAACCAAGGCAAACCTACCATGGCAGGTAAAACAAAGTGCTCAGGAGAAGGAGGGGAAAAACATCTCCAAAAACACTTCCATGGGAAATACAAATGAAAAATGAAAGTCAAAGATCACTCACTGGAACAAAAATATACTGAAGTCATTGTAACACAGTCATGCCTCTATATTATAAGCCCCAATATATCGCCCATAAAAAAAAAACAAAAACAAAGCATTGCATTTAAGTACAGTTTAAAGCATAAGTCCTAGATCATGGAAAAATAGGTAACTAAAATAATAAATCAAGTCGTTGTTTCTTTTAGTCACACATACACAAACAAATGAAAAACCTAAAACCAAATCCCTACCTTGAATTCACCTGCATTTAAAGGTCTGTCACTGGGCATATGAGCTTATTAGTAGTCCCTATTCATAGGTATTCATTACCATCATGCTATTTGTTCCCTGCAGTACACCTTCATGGTATCAGAAACAGCCTTAGTAACTGGCATAACCTTCTGACATGTAGAGACTCAAAGTTTCAGTTATCAAAATTGTCTGAACTGGGAGATTTGTGGTGCCTTTCTCCAAAGTCCGGCATGAAACACATCACAGTATTAGTGAAAAGCTAATAAGCACTTAAGATAGTCAAAAATTGAATGAAAGAAGCTAAAATATCTGCAGCTAGTCTGAACAATGTCAACTGGATATACAAGAGCATCTACTTGTCATTGAACAAACAAAAAACTTAAGAGACAAGACCTCTTCCAGCTCCGTTACTAACTTGCATGATTCTTTGATCAAAGACACGTAACTTCTATATGCTTATATCCTTCTTTCTCTGTAAGGGAAGGATTATAGTGAATTATCTCTTGCAAGTCTCATTTTCCAGCAGACTATTCTGCATTTCTAAGATGGCTTCCATCATAGGATTTCAAAACTCATTTTTATTAGATCAGGATTTTTTGGTCTTGGTATGTACTTTTCCTCTCTTCTTCACCTAACTCGCATGCCTTACTTGTCACCGAACTATGTTATTATAGCAAGGTCACGAGGTCTAAACTTGATTCAGCACATGTTCAGTTGGTTGATGGTCGTGCTATAGGCATGTCACTACAACCATCCTGTACAGTTCTCAACTGTCTTGAAAGTCCCTAATTTTCCCCACATTTAACCATTCTGGCACATCTAGACACGGGTGAATCCTGCTTGGCAAGACTGACAACCACATGGTTTTACAACAGAGATTCAGTGTGTGGGTCTCTGTATTGATTTACTCCCTCCTACTATACTCAGCTATGTAACACAACCCACCAAATAATCTATGTTGTATCTAAATTATCCATTTGGACAATACGCATAGTTAGGATAAATACTTTAAGAGCAGCAGCATATTAAGGGAAAGCTGGTGAGTGAAAATGAACCATTTTAGTGTGATCACCTCCAGAAGTAGATGTCAAAGCTCTACTTCTGTCAAAGCTCATTGTAAATGTGGGTAGACAACTATCGAGGAAGGGGAGATTTCCACAGAGCTGGGAAAACACATATCCTGTTATCTACATGAAAAGACAGCCAAGTTGTAAGTGATAGGCACCAGTAACTTTCAGTTTAGCCTTTACTTCACAGGCACAGTTATCTAAAGGGTCTTGGGAATTGCCCTTTATTGCTCAGCAGGACACATCAACTTAGTTTGCTTCCTTATGACTTCTGAGAGCAATCTTCCCTTGTGAAAAACCAAAGATTTGCTGTTCCTGACAACATGCAACTCAAACAGAAGAGAAAGATAAACAGCTACCAGAATAATTTCAAGGTCTGCTACATTTGTCTCAAGGTTATAGAATCTTCATCCTTTCCTTTTATTTTTTACTCCTTCTCTTCCCTCCTCCAAATTACAAGCAGACCCCGAAGACCTGTGCAGAGGACAGCTGCACATCCTCTTAGTAGTGTGCATTTAAAAACAATTCAAAATATGCCAATTTAGAGTACATTCCTATTATAGCAGTATGGTCTGTTACTGTTCCAAGGAAAGAGCAACTGGAATGATTTGAAAGCACTAGCAGCAAAACTCTCTTTCAGTCACCAGCATAATTCAGGAGCCTAAAGACTTCTTATCTGTAATCTACTTGGACTAAATAGCAGGAAGATTATCACTCTGTTTGTTGTATTATGGTTGAATTACTTCTCTGTGGCCTTTTGAGAAGTCAAAAGCACCTCTCATTAGGAGTGATTAAGGTGATAAGGCTTATTTGCTCGGCAAATTGCAAAAAACATCCCTACAACTGTCAGATGACATCTCTGGTGTCCTAATACCATTCTGTAACACCATGTTGAAGCATTAATACAATACTGTCATGAATAAAAAGTGTCTGTTCCCAGGTTCACTCCTATTTAGCTAGGGACTATGACTGCCCCAAATCCAGTATCACCTTCTGTAAAATCAGCAGCACCACCAATGCGAAGGCTTACACAGTGTAAAGATCACCCATGCTATAGTAACAGTCTGAGGTTAATCAATGCCAAGTTTAAAGACAATTAAGATTTCACCATGTATCCTTGAGAATATACCATAAGATCACAACTGAACTGCCGCAACACTAGGTCAACATAAATCTTCATCCAGTGTCTGCAATTCAGCACAGCAACCTCCTGCTGCTGTGTATATTCCTTATGCTCCAAGACAAATGCAGAAGGGTGAATAATCACCATATAATCTTTTCATGACTGCCTTTATTTGATGTTAATTATAGATCAGTTTACTCATCCTACAGAATTTCACTGCAATTCCCACAATGTCATTGTTGCATAAATTTGGAATTATGTCCTGTGGAGAACACATGGAAAGTGATGAAAAAGATGAAGATATAAGTTTCCTTGACAACAGAGTTGTGTAAGCGGCTGGAATAGTAGTACTGTTGCTATCAGAACAGTGTCATGGAGAATGCCTGAACTGGACTCTTCTATCCTAAGTGTAGCACTTCACCCCAATTTTTATCCCCCTACTCTCTAAAATTAGAATTAAAAAACACTAAAAACAGCAAGCACTCTTATCTTTTTAGTTACTAATGTTTACTGCAACTGTGATCGCTTTCAATAAGTCTGCAGTCTGGCATCATCTCAGCTAGAAGCAGTTGTATGTTAACCATACTGTCCTCTCAGAAACACTCTGATGTTAGATACTCCGCAAAATGCCATAGCCATACTGAGTCTCCCTGGAAAAAGTGATGAATACTACAGAACATCTCAGTTGTAGATAGAAGTGGATAGTTTTAAGAGCAATCATGGTTAGCTAACAACAACTTTTCAGCTGTCTGTACCCAAAAGCAATTCAGTGCTCCAGCCTCTACAGTAATGAACAAAAAACTAAAGAGTTTTATTCCCAGAATTCTAAGAACATTATTTCAAAACAGAAGTGCTTTTCTATCAGCTTCAGTGATCTCCTGCCTTTTTAAATAATTCATGATTGTAAAGTGTGACATCTCTTTTAATTCTGTAGAATGCTATACTTCATTATAGAATAGGTAAAGCACAGGCAGTAGTCGAAGAAGTTTCCTCCACATTGCCCTGCTAACAGGTCAAGAGTGCCTTTGAGAGAGAACATATTTTAACATCATTAGAACACTGAGATCTAGGCCCTTTTGAAAAGGGCTGCAATACTCATGCATTATGTAAACATCTATTTTCCAGGAATTTCACGCTTGAACACATAATAGTAAAGAAATTATAACCAGTTATTTTATTTTCCCTCCTAAAACATATGGCAAGATTCAAACAATCAATTTAGCAGAGGACAAAGCTTCAAACTCCACTAAAAGTCACAAGGCATTCAAACCTCTTAGAAGATCAAAATACTCCTATGTTTAAAGCGGCATTTCAGCAATGATCCCTTGGAGTACTGGTATAAATAATTCATATACACAAAAAAAGAAGCCACAGAACAAGAATCTATAGAAACAGAGGTACAACCTGTATCTCTGCAAAAATCACTTTCAGGATGTATTCACTCAAGGTACATGTCCTTTTCAAAAGCCTGAAGATGATATTTGCCTGGCTCTACCAGGTACTTTAAAAATAATAGCATTTAAGACAAGAAAAACCATAGCTGAGAATTGTAAAAGAAATTTTCAGATATGATAGGAAACTACATGAAGTTAAGCCTGAAAATAAAGAAAAGGTAGTACAGAAAGAGTTTAGCACAGCTAAGAGGTTCTACTGCTTACAAATACATTTAACAAGGTAATAGCAGACAGTGAGATCATCAGGTCAGTGCTGGACCTCTAGCAAGGGATTGGATGCAATGCAGTTTTGTGATGTGTTCTATATCTCTAACATCTCTGGTGCAGCAAATAAGCTTGGAAGCAGAAAAGTGTACACAAGAGGATAGGCAAATCTCCTGTGAGCCAAGTCATAACCAGTTTTAGAATCTGGAAACCAGACTGGTTCTAAGCCCTCTCTTACCCATCTTCTCCTGCACCTAGCTCCTTGTGACAAAGTGAGCTCGGTCCCCAAGTGCGTCCCTTTTTCTTCTGGCCTCTCTTCTCTTCTTCCTCTCCTTCCTCCTTTGGAAGGACGGAGCTTCGTCCCCATGTTTTACTGCTTTCAGCAGGAGTCACTTCACAAGTGGGAAAAACAGTGAAAAATGGGAAAGAAAAACAGATACACAAATCAAGGAATTGGTTTCACAGTAACATAAAGAACAAAACAGGCCAGAACAGGAACAGTAAGGAAAACATCCACTCAGGTTTCTTTCCCATAATTCTGACCATTTATCAACACAGATCTAATAATTGGATCCCTTCAAAATTAGTACAGACAGGCTTTACAGCTTTATTGCATCACTGGTTTCTCTTTTAAAACTACCAGTTCGACACGAGACACAGAACTGTCTGAACACAAACACTACACATTAATTAATACCCTTTTCATACTTCTAATACATGCTTGTCTGCCTAATTCTGTTTTATTATGGGAACACTATTTTCATTACAAGTGTCCTTGTTTTCCTTTCCTTCTAACAGTAATTTAATCCACTTCAATGATGTTTCACAGATCTTGTCTGCAAATTAATATTTTTTAAAGCCAACCTGTACACCTAAGGAATTTATTTTCTACACAATCAAACAGCAATATTTCAAGAACTTGTTTAAGGAAGGTTTGGACTCCAAAAAAAAGGTGATACTCCCCTCCATCATTAACACACTCCATCTCTAAATGCACACATGCAGGGCACAGGGCAAACATTTTCGCAACTTTTTTTTCTTTGTATAGTCCTGTCCTAGATATGGAATCTTGTCATCTTACCACGCTGACAGACTGCACATTTCCCAAATTCAATACTACATTGAGCTCCTTACACTGTATGGCCCTGAGTCTGGGAATAATGGTAGGACTTGCAGGAGGGCTGGAGCAGCTACTGATCAAGCTTTTCCTTTTATCCATCGTTGGAGAAGCCTGCACAGTGAATTTATGCTGGAAATCTGTTCACCAAGAGAAAAATAAAAAAAATTAAAAAAAAGCAGAAAAACGGAGTTACAATTCTTTTTTAACATAAGAAAAAAGAAATAATTTATAGTACCTTTCACAGAGTGCAATTTACAGGACCTATGTAGAAATTAAGTTCTACAGCTAATTGCTATCAACCCTGTTGTACACAGAGTCCAGAAATATGATGTGCACTCACACTCATGAAGATACATCTTCTCAGTGTATGTGAGATACATACATACATAGATCCCCATGTGTTGAATGACATTTACATCAAAGTGTATCTCTATAAATTCCTTTCACCTTATCTCTCAGTTCTTAGGCTAAGCAAAACCACCAGCAATAGGTGTTTTCAGATGTAAAGACAGACACAGTTAACATGCACATTTTATCATCATATAACATGCTCTTCTGAACAGCCAATCTCTCTCAGAAAACGAAGAATATGGTGTAAGCCATCATCCTCGAGGCAGCAATGAGCCTTAGGTGATTTACAAAACCCAGACTTTTGTTCTTTCACAGATTTTAATCTCCATACAGAATCCACAGCAGAAATCTAAGGACTCAATATTTTCTGAAAATCATTCTCTTCACCCATAAGAGTGAATTCCCTTACACCTTACCAATATTTAACATTTCTTCCAGAAAGGTGCTATTAGAGGTCAGTTGTGTGTTAGTATGAGTTCAGATATGAACTAGCAATGTAGGTCTGTAATCTGGCAGCTATCGGCTTATTTTTGATAGTTTTAGGTTCCTGCACCAAGAAAACCAGAAACGGTTTCTGCTGCAGCGTTATGTAAAATATTCCTAGAGCAAAAACTTCAATCATTTCGAAGGTACATCCTTTATTGAACTGATAATCTTGAGTATTAACATGTTGAACTGCAACACCAACATTTTTACCATGAACCATATACAGCCATTGACTAACAAATATGTAACACCTCAAATTTACTTTTGGCCTTCATACTTGGAACTTTGGAGAATACTAGCCACATGAGCATCAAATTTAGTTTCTTGATCCGAAAGAGGCATGTTTTTCCCAAAGTACATCCAAAATTTTCTAGTGCATAAGTACCAGTAGAAAGGAACTACCAAAACTACAGAGGTTCACCCGTTCCTCTCATTTCACCTGACACAGCCTAACATGTCACGGACCTGAAGGCAGGCTGATATGATTGCCATCTTTTAACTTAAGTCGGCTTCTCTTGAACTTCCCCATGCGTTTCTTCACTCGAGGCTTTTCCTGACACAGCTGGTGGATGATGATGTTGAGCTCCCTTTCCAGGATGTCAATCTCACGTTCTGCCAGCTCCTGTTCCCGTCTTCGCAGCAGCTCCTCATGGTTCTTCTGTTCAACAGCAGCACGACTCAGCTCTTCTTCCCATGTGCGCAGCTCCTGCAGGGAGATAAGAAAGGAGATCTGTGGGCTGAGACTAACATCACCCATTCTGAAGGCACAGTAGCAATGACTTGTGCTCACAGAACTGTTAGCGCCACTGATTAAAGGCTCAGCTGAAAGCCAAAAATCTAAAACAATCCTCAAGAACTTCTGTGCTTGCCATTCAAGGCCCTTTATATCAGCATTAAAATGTGGAGATTGGCACTTGTGAGGCCACACCTGGAATTCTGTGTCCGGTTCTGAGATCTCCAGTACAAGACAGACATGGACATACTGAAAAGAGTCCAATAAAAGGCCATGAAGGTGACTGAGGAGAGATGCTCCAGTCTTTGAAAAAGGGCTAAGAGAGATGGGACTGTTTATCCTAACAAAGAGAAGGGTTGGGTGCGAGGAAGGGGGATCTTACCAGTGCATATGAAAACCTGAAGGAAGGGTGTAAAGAAGATAGAGTCCGGCTCTTTTCAACAGTGTCCAGTGACAGGACAAGAGGCAACAGACACAAGTGATTCCCTCTGAACACTTTTTTACCGTGAGTGTTACTGAGCACTGGCACAGGTTGCCCAGAGAGGTTGTAGAGTCCCCCTCCTTGGAAATATTCAGAAGTTACCTTGTTTAAGTAAGTTTTGAACTCCAAAGAAGGTGATACTCCCCTCCATCACCAACACACTCCATCTTTCTCTCTAAATGCATGCACACTGGCTCGAGGTGGCCCTGCCTGCATATGGGGGGTGGGACCACATGACCTCCAGATGTACCTCCAACTTCAACTGTTCTTTGAAAAGGCACTGAATCCTAAATTCAGTGTCATGACAAAATATGCTGGATGTCTGACATGAACATATTTACAAGAGCCATTGGAGAGTATCACATATGTTGGAACCCATTTTGGAAGATTTATTCATAAGATTGAAAATAATTAGTCTTTGCTTTCCTGTTCAGTAAATATCTATCTTAACTTCAGTATTGACTTAAACTGTTTAAAAATAACCTTGATATCTCATGCATCATAAAACAGCAAAAAACACCGCTTGACCATAAAAATGAATGACGAAAACATCATCAGGAGTTCATTCCCATAATTTTCCACCAAGCATGGCTGCTCTTTAGGCATAAAGATGCATAAGGGAAACTTTTCAATCCTTCCTCTGTTGACAAAATTAATCAATTGAAACTGTGCTTGAGATCTCAAAATGTCTTCTCACTGCACTCCTTTCCTCTCACTACAAGGACAAAATAATTCAGCACTCAGAATAATTCTCTCCAGCTGGCTAATTCCACCACAGAAGGTAAAAACTGAAGAATTCAAGTTAAACTTCAGATAGATTTTAGTTTAGATTTTAAAATTTTTTTTAAAGTAACATCATTGTTACCTGTGCCATCACCACGGAGGTTTGGTACATTTTACTCATGAGGTGAACAGGATATAAAATCCTCTTTCCCCATTACTACAGAGGAATACAGTACTTCAAACTTGAGGGCAGTCTAGCTACTACTTTTTGGTCTTTTGTTTGTCTGTTGAAGTTTCTGGTTTTCAAAAACCGCTGCAAGACAGTTACACCACAGGACAATAGCAGCAGGAAAATGCCTATTAGCTATTTTATTTTTCCCAAAAGCTATTATAATATGTCAATATAAATGTTTTAAGTATTGTTGTAGAACTTCTCTCCCCTGCCCCAAGGTCTTCTCTTTCTCTCTGTCTCCTAAACCCAGCTTCTGAGCCCAAATCAAGCTGGCTGCTTATTACAAATTCATTTTTAGGAAAGAGAATTTGAACTTAGAAATACATTATTACTTTAGTGATTCCACTGCTGTATTTCATACCAACAACTGTAAAGACAGTCTCTGTAAGGAACTTAACATAGATGCAGCAAGCTGTGCTTTCTGTAAGTACTCTTGAAGAAAACTTCAGCTTTTTCACTTCTACTCTTTGAGGCTGATGGTCACAATTCCTTTCATTCCTGCTAGGATTTTTGTTTCCTGTTATTTACCCAGATGGACCCAAACAGTTATTGGACCATTTCCCTGGTTGCACTCATTTATTATAGCCTATTCACTTTGACTGTGCTCAGAACCTGGAAAATACAAACCTGACGGAACCAAAGCTGCAACATTTGCTAGAGTATATATGCTGAAACTGCCTCTCCTACTTTTACTGTTAACCACTGTCATTTGGTTTCTCAATTGAGATGCTAACAGTGAAACAGTTATTAGAGGCACTAAAAAAATCCAGACAACTCTTCATAGCAGTGTGCACAATGTATAATGAAAGCTTGCTACAATATTAGAAAGTAGCAGCTCAGGATGCACGTATTTTACTCATGTTTCTGCCCTTGTGTGCATCACAACCTGCCACTGACTCAAGGACTTATTACAAGCTTCAGTCAAGCACATACAAAATTAACTCTGGGATGCATTAAGTGATGCACTAGAAGATGAATGCTTAAATTATGAAATGGTAAAATTATAATCCATAGAACACAAGCACGGAGTTTTTTTCTCTGCTTACCTTTTCTTTGGCTCTGAGCTGATCAAACATCTCTTGGATCTCTTGTTTCCAGTCTTCCTGCAGGGAGTGGAAGGAATCTTTGGGCATTTCAAAGAAACCAGACTCTTCTATGGCGGTGAGATGGTCTAGGATACTGGTAAAGGAAGGTCGTGAGTGCGGGTCAGGATTCCAACAATCTAGAATAGGACAAAGACAAGCAACTGTTAAGCATCCTTTAGTATGGACGTTTAAGAGAATGAGTAGTACTTTACTGATCCCCAGTGGCTAAGACTGGCATGCACACTACCTGTGCTACCCCATCTTTCCCATTTTGCACTTGCTTTGACTATTGTCTCATCATAAGTCAAGTATGGAATTCATGCTTTCATGCTCACACAATATCCAACATCACTTAAGATCCTGAACTACCTGTTCTCTAGGTTTTATTGCAATAACATGCCAAGTAAAATAGAGGTTTACTAATTTTACAGACAGTTACGTGCTCAAGCATATATTAAAAAAATCATAAACAATTTCCTTAAATATTTTGTTTTAAGTTGTATGTGCTCACAGAGTGGAGAGACTATGCAAGACTCCTGCAAACAGTTCTTTTATCACACTTACACCGCAGAGTTAACAGCCATACTGCAGAAGGATATCTACCAGAGTTCTTTCTAATGCCAAACTCTAATACTAAGCTGAGTCATTATGAATCTCTTCCACAGAACTGAAAATCAATCCTGCAAAGCAGACTGAGGACAACTTGGGTGAAAATAGCAGATTCAACTAAATAGTGACACCAAATAGTGCATTTTGAGTTTTCTTATTTTTAAGGGTTCTTTTTTATTATTGGAGAGAAATTTGGTCAGGCTTTTTTCTATTGCTTTTAAGAGAAACCACAGATAAACAAGCTTTTTCATTTACAATCTAATGCAATGACTTATCCAATTACTGAGCTCTAAAACTGCAGAATTAATAATGTTTTTAAAAAGCCATTAAGTTATTTGACTTAACAACACTTTTGAATAGGAAACTTTTATTCATTCAGTCCTCCCTCTTATTTTACCCTTATTTCTACTCCTGTAGAAAACATTACTTTCTCATTCTATATTGTCCCATACTAGCACTTACACAGGTTCTTGTTCAACAAGTATCCTTATTCTCTTCAGTACTGCTAGACTCCTGCATGTCAAAGTTTGAGAAGAACCAAACAGAAAAACGTAGCATTCAAGTATATTTCTAGGGAATACAGCTTTTGTGCATGAATGGAAAAAAACTAACCCATAGGTCTCTCTCAATAAGCTCATACTATCGTTGCTTTAAATGGTCACTTGATTTAAGACACACGTTACTGCAGCACGAGGCAAGAGTTGTAAGAATGTTCTAAACTTTCCTGGACCTTACAGTTGGAAAAAAGGAAACATTCTTTAAAAAAATTTGGTGATGTTCTAAAAGACATTCATTCATCAATTTTGTGGATTGAAATACCAAGGAGCAGCTGTAATTAAAAAATAAAAAACACTTCACAAAATCTGCTGAGGCTTGGTTTTGCAGGTCTTGTCTTTGATTTTAGCATTACCAAGATAGTGCATTTGGGAGCTTTGGTTTCAAACCTGCTGGTATCAAGATGCCTGTCTTTAAGCATCTGATCAGGTTCCAGGAGGCATAAGCTGGAACACATTTGTGTTTATGGATTTCAAATTGCTTCTCTCATCAAAACAGAGAACTGAGGATGTTAAAGAGTGCTCTGAAGGTCCCCTGCTGCTGACCAATTAGTAGCAAGGGGTGATACAGCTGGACTGTCAATGCCATAATCCCTGCCTCTTTACCCCAGGTTTTAAGCATGGCAAAGCAAACATGACTCAAAGTAAAACAAAATGCTGCAGCCAGCCAAATGCATGAATGAGTGAACAGGATAACTATGCAGGTGGCCCATGGCTTTTATTTTCCCAGGCCTAGATCTGCCATTATTTGCACTAATGAGGACAGTTGTAACATGCAAGTCTTTTCTGTGAAGAGGGAAAGTTCAGCTTTGTTGTCTCAGTGAAGACCACCAGGGCAGTAATTCAAAAGTAAAAGCAGCATTAGGGGAACAAGAGTTCACCCGAGACGGGAAACAGCGCGTTTGAAAAACAGTTCTGGTGAAAGGGCAGAAAGCAATTGTTTTCTTCTTCTCTTCTTCCCTCTGCACATGGAGAAGCCAAGCGTCCCAAAGCCATGCGGGTGCTCACCCCTGCGCTACTGGGTTCAAGTGCAGGCCATGTGCCTCTACCAGACTTTCCCAACAGAGGGCATTATTTTTAACCCCAGCACCATAATCTCACTTATATTTAAGAAATCCAGGGTCCTTGTTTTAGGGAACCATGTCAAAATAAACTGCCCTGGCACAACACTGAGCTGGTAGTTCTGTTAACTCCTTCAGATGCAGTTTCTTGCTTTACACTGCTTCCAAGCTACTATACCTGCAACTCTGCTGCTCTTTACTATCCAGTAGGGTATTTCTTTTTTAGCACAACAGTACTTAACATTTTTGCTTTAACCTAACTGAAGCCTGTAATCCACAGTAAAGACCAAAGAAACTCAAAAGTATTATAAAAGCAAAGAAAGCCATCAGAAACATTTTCTTGCATGAATCAAATTCCTTTCTTGGAGCTAAAAACACCACCAGAGGCCACATAATATCAGTTCTATGGTCAGACTCATTCTTTGCTCACTAAGACTATAAAACCTCAGTTTTTCTTTCTGCCAGATAGATATAAATGTTTATTACATATAAAGAAATCCTTGCAAATAGGGGTACTGAAAAAAACACGTAAGAGTCTACTGTGAGAGGGGGAGGGAAGAAAGGAGAGAGGAAGGAAGAATTGAAGCTTGGGAGATATGTAAGTAGTTGCAATAGTCAGCAGAGTAGATCACATAGGTACACCCCAAAAGCTACCTCACAGAATCTTTTTAAATAACTACACCAGCTCTGATGCCAAACTCCTATATTTCTTTCCTCTGTATGTAGCCCACCTTGGGCATGAACTACCTCCACAAACAACACAGAAAATCCTGACCGAAAATTTGAGTCATTTTCAAATGTCAAAGCCACATTTAAACCCCCTCCCTGAAATGTCAGTAGAATAAAGTTTCATTCCAAATCAATCTGACAGGGCACAGCAAGATGTTCAAGATGTGATTTTCAAAACAAGTTGAAGACTTCAAACTAAACCAAAATACATGAAGCTTCGGTGTTGGTGAGCCTTTACTACTAGAAAACAAGAAGCTAGATTATGAGAGCAATAGTCCTCATTTTCCTATAAAGCCAGTTGATAAAAAATAGCAGGGAATTTCTTTCACATACTACTTTTGTAATAGAGTAACACAGCACACCAACAGCCAAGCCTAGCTCCCGTATAACTTACGGCACTGAATAAAGCTATTTGAAAAATCTGTGCCCTTAGGTATCCAAACCAACACAAGGAGGCAACGCTTAACAACACTGTAGAAACAGCACAAACCATACTCACACCCCAACTGGCTTACCCTCCATGAGTTTGGCAAAAGGCTCTGGACACGTGGAAGGGATTGGAAGGGCAAGTTTATTCATGGCAACACCATATGCTACTGCCAGACCATCAATTCCTCGGAATGGTACTTCTCCTGTTAGCAGTTCCCAAAGCAGCACGCCATAACTACCAGGAAGAAAACAGAAAAGAGAGTAAGTGTTTGACTTTAACACATTCTTTGTTAAGCAACAAGAAAGTACCTGAACCTATCAGAGTGAGTCTGGTACACTGAAGAAGCTGCAGTTTTCTGGACAAGCTTATAATGGCTGCTAATCTGGTGAAGTGCCTTATTTTATCTGCTTTTTAAAATAAGACTGAAACAAGATGCCATTTTCACCTTTTAGGTAAAAATCATTTTCTCTGCAGAAACTGGGAACAATCTGAAAAACTTTAACATAAGTCTTCTAACTAATTTATCAAATTCCAAACCAGAACCCAGCGAAACTCTCAAAAATGTGAAGGAGGGTTGTTTGGTAGACTGATTTTTAAAAATAAGTGAAAAATACTTCTTCAGAATGAAGTTATTTTTAAGATGTTCTACGAAATATTAACTATGAAGTTATGGAAATAGTTCCAGGACTGCTGCCCCCCAGGTATATGATAAGCAACACATCCTCAGAATGTTCTCTCTGCTTCTAGGAAACCTGAACCAGACAGAGCTTCTTCATACTTAGTGACCTGATGTTTTTTTCTTCAATTGATCTGTCTTATTCTCTTCTGAACTACCAGTCTTCTGTGGTAGTGAGTTCCACAAATATAATGCTGCATTGCCAAAAAATACTTTGGTATGTTTGTTCTGAGCTTGTCACTTGGTAATTTCATTTGCTTCCCTGTAGTTCTTCCAGCGAAGAGTGAACATATGTTCCCTATTAGCTCCTTCCATGCCATCCATGATTTCACAGGCTCCCACTACATCCAGCTGAACTCATCTTCTTTCCAGCCCCTAAAATCCTAATCTAGCTAAATCGTAATCTACTTGCTCTCCTGAACAGAAGCCATTTCATACATTTTCTGTACCACCTCATTCTATTTAAACATTTGTTGGAATGACCAAAATCACATACAGCTTTAGATATGGGAAGAGGCACAGTGTTTCCTCTTTTCTTCTTTATTTCTTTCCTATTAAATTTTCATTTGCCACTTGCCTTTCTGACTCCATACAAAATGAGCTAGGTTACCCACAGTAACTCCAATATATTTTTACCACATATATATAAACACAATAGTAAAATTTAGAGCCCATCATTGTACATGTGAAATACTTTCACAGGTACTACTTTGTGTTTATTACCATTTCATCTATTTTATCATTCAGCATTGTAAAACATATCCTCAGCTCTCTGCAGCATGAACAAGTGTTACCTATTCATTTATTGCTTTTTGAAATCACTTATGATTATGTTGAACACAGAATTCTCCACCAAGAAAACTGATTTATTCCTTTAGTAATTAAGAATTAACTAAGCTATAAGAAATATTTTCTCACATCGATTCCCTCTTTTCCCACATCAATTTACTTTCTTTAAAAGCTTCTGACAAAATATTTTTTGAAAATTTTACAAATCCAAATATGGTATAAGCAATCTTACCACTTGTCCACATACTCAGTAACTCCTTCAAGAATTTTAATTTTTTTTGGTAAGTTATGATTACCTTCTACAAAAGCTGACTCTCCCCCAGATATGCTCATATGTCCACCAGCTCCCTACCCTTTAGTGCTGTAGAACTGAAAATCAGACTTGCTGATCCTCAGGAAGCTCTTTTATGCTGCCTTCTATTTCTCTGGGATTAAGGCAGCTTTAAGCAACAGATTATACAGCACAGCTATTAACTCTGCTGGATCTCCCATGTTCCTGTAGAAATTTTGGGCGTTACTGTAAATCCCTGCAATTTGTTACTGTTCATTTTATCAGTTAGTTTTAACATCTCTGTGGATAGTACTTCAGTATGAAATGTCCTCCAGCTTGGCTCCCTTAAAAACAAATTAAAGCATCTATTAGATATTCCTCTTAATTGAATGGTTAGGAAAGCACTATTCATGTGCTCAAAGTACTTCCTCTGTAGGGTAATTTTTAAAAGACAAAGAAACAGACAAATTGGTGTTTCTTCTAACATAACAGTACAAGTACATATTGCAGGAAAGGACACTGTTTCTGACAAAACTGAATGCCGCCTCTTCCTCTAGGGAAATGCTGCTTTGTGGCATACAAAAAAGGCATACGAAGAAAGAATCAAGGGCCTCTCCACATTCTCAAGAGGGAGGAAGAAAAACTAGTCAAACTCATTTATTTTTCCAGCACCTAGTAGTAATTTTTGGACTTTCATGATGAAATGAACCATGTGATACAGACCATGTGTCCAAGTCAACTGACACTTGTATGAATAATTAACCATCTCCCAGTGATCCAGCAATCCCTTAAGCCATTTAACAGCAGGTTCAATCCTACACACTGGATTTTTCAGGAGAGGGAGGCTTGAGGTCTGTAGGATTTCACACATGATTTTGCCACCTCCCTTGTAAGTTTGTGAACTTCAAAAAAAAAATAGTAAATTCTTCTCACTTATTGTTCAATGGCATTTCTACCATAGGTTCTTCTTCATCTCCCTAGGTTCAGCACTTCCCACGAGGAAGGAACTATTAGCCCAACAAGCAGATTCTAGCAACAACAGAAACCAAAATATTACTTTTGTTAAGAAAAAAAAATCTTTATTACATTTTAATGGCTATTAACATTTTGGATGTTATTGGACTGGCAGTTTCAGAAATTACATGTCCTGTTTATTGCACAGACAGTTGTGTACACTTCTCCTACGTGAGCTTCTACCAGTATTGCTACTCAACACTTATCTGCCAGGTACTGAAGTCTTATCCGTGCTTCATTTCATGCAGAAGACTACAGAAGCCTGTAAGTAGTCACTTGTGGATGGAAGTGCTTGCCAACAGTTGATTCAAATGAAATATTCTAATGACTGAAGTTCCTACACCCACCACTGAATGCCTGAAACATCTTGATCTGCTAATCAGATGGCTTTAGGTAGTTCTGGTATTCCATTCCTAAATGAAAATTAAATTCCTAATTATTTCACCGGTCTCAGAGCAGGCACATCTTAAAAGCATCTAAACTGAGGAACACAGAGAACTCAGATGAAAGCTGCATGCTGGCTTTATCTTCTGCACACCAATCATATTGACAACATGATTGCCTATTAAGCAACACAATTCAAAAATGAAGTGTGCAGCAAACAAGAAATACACTTAAGCAGTAAAAATGACAGGGAAATTTGAATTGTATGCCTACTAACACTAGCTTGTTCTGTAGTACTGGATAAGCTGTGATATCTGTGCTTCAATTTCATCCCTGTAAACTCAAAGTAAATAAGTACCTCTCTTCTCAAACACACCAACAGATTTACAGGAACTGATATATTTAAATAAAACCACAGTTTCTTTGTCCTCTCTGCAATATAAACCCAAGTTTTCTGCTATATATCTAAAGCTTGCAGGTGCAGCACAGCAAAATTCATAGCAACAAATTTTCACTGGCAAGATGTGCTAAGTACCATTATTATTAACCAGCTTTACAGAGGCCCAGACGCTGGTGATAGACACCAGCATGTGGGAGCACTCCTCAACCTTGTAAGTTCTTTGCCAACTCTCTTTTAGAGTGAGCCAAAAAAAAAAAAACCAGACTGACTTTTTTGAATGGATCTTGATACATGTTTTGAAAGGAATTACATGAAGTAGTTATATATTATTAGATAAGACTGACTTTAAGTTCTGATAAGCATTTTCTCCAACATCATCTCTTTGTGCAGTGAGAACACAAGCAGAACAAGATTCTTGTTAAAAGGTTGGGCAACAATTCGGCCAGCAGTATCATTCTAATAAGCTTTACAGAAAATGTGTTGATATAAAAGAGTCTGTGAATGTTAGGGACAAAGACATTCCATTTGTTGATGCTGCATAGACTAACTGGAAGGTTATCAGGCAAAAAAACCCTCCCTCAACTCCAGTGATTAACCAAGAGGCTGAAAGTGGACAAGAGAAGGGGCAAGTCTAATAGGATAAAAAAAAACCAAACCAAAAAAACCAGTTCAGCCTGTTAAGAATTTCAAGGTGCATCTTTGCATGGGGACAGAACTTATTACACATGTCCATGACTGCTTCTGTAAAATCCAGTGCTTACAATCAGTGACACACTAGTAGTGACCGCACTGCGAAGTACTTGTCCTCTGCATACATGCCTCAAACACCAGATTCTTTTCAGCTTGTTTAACTATGACTCAAGGTTTTGGCCACCAGAGAGGGAAGGCTTATTCAGAGACAGTATAACAGCTCTCTTAATGGTGATAACCCTCTGTTTAAGGAAGAGTGCTGAGAGGAACTCAACCTGTTTTCAAGGTAAGGCTGGTAACTATAAAAAGAGAAAGTGATGAAGGAATCTTAAAAACAGAAATACAGTATTCTGGAAAATTGATAAATAATATAAGTGATTTACAATCCTTAAGTCAATGACCAAACTGACATTTTTGCACAGGTACTGATGCACTTATGCTATCTCCATTAAAACCACCAACTGGCCTATTAAATCTTACCTTTTTAAAAATGAGGTCATACTGGTACAGAACATCTAATGATCTGTTCACAGCATGCCTGGATTAGTAGCATTACAGTCCCAGGGAAAATGTTTCCCCCTTCCCTTCTCTCTCTCTCCTAGGTTACTCTTAAAGGCCATTCCTGGCACTGTTTCAGAGAAGAGCAAACTGAGCTGTGTACAAATCAGTACTGTCAACAAACACGTGCACAGAAAAGGTGCACAGCCTTGAGGTTTTAATTTCTGACAGATTTCCCTGAGAATAAAAGCCTGGTCCTTACTAAGTTCCTCTCAAATTAACTATAGAGGCTACCACATTTAATTATAGTCAGAATTTTATCCACACTATTACTGCGGAAAATACTAGTTCACAAGACTTATCACACAGCGATATATTATCTACTCAGCAAAACTGGATAAGAAAATTAAAATCCTCACACCAAATCTCTGCCTTAACAGCCAGAAAACTCTGCCAGCTGGGTTATTTCTTTATCCTGACAGATTTCATAGCATGCACACACGTATGTGGGAGCACTACTGGCCAGTGACAGAATCTTACTGCTTTAAAGACCAGGTCACCCTGACATTTTGATACCTCTCTCCCCACAGGAAAAACAAAATTCCATCTTCTTCATCTGTTTCAGATGTTCGGTACCGATTCTGTGTCACACAGCATCCAGAAAAGTCACTGTCCTAGAGCTATTTACGGATTTCTGGATTTACCAATTCACTTAATGGTCATAGTCAAACTCATTTTCTGGAAGTCTACGGGCCAACCCTTACACTCCTCTCCACTAAAGTAGCTCCTATTCTCAAAAATACCCGTGCATGGAAAGACAATATATACATGCAAATTACTACTTATGGATTACATACTCAGATGGACCTAAAGAAGAGATTTATTATTTTATGTGAAAGACCAGAAGGGTGGAAATGATTAATAAGATTATTATGAAAGTAAAAACCATTGTATTCAGGTTGAAACCGCAAGGGGAATTTGATTAGATAGTGTGTTTGTGTACATATACATCAGAGATAAAATTACTACTTTTTTACTGTTTCACCAACAATAAGATCATTTTATGTTTTGGTAGTAATCTAAGTACTTCACAGACTGTTTTATAGCCTTTGATTATGTTAGCCAATAGCCAGATAAGCACAAAAAGTTTGTTTTAGATAAAGCAGAGGGAATTGGGCTTACGAATCCTAGGATAATCTAAATGTAAATTTATAGAACAACAAAAACAGACATGCAGGAGCTGGTCCACCACTTTCTACAGTAAAAAAAAAAAAAAAAAAAAAAAAAAAAAAATGTTTACAGTTAACACAAAGTAGTCTGAGAATCTGATAGATGGAAAGCTGGTGGATAAAGTTTTCTTAAGACTTGAATTTTAATATTTAGTTCACCATTACTCATTCTTAACCATAAAGAGGTTTCCTTGCAGGTCTAGTTACTCTTTAATATCCAATCACTTAATGCCAAATCAATACCTCCACACATCGCTGCCTTTGGAGAACATTGAGGAGCGGATGACCTCAGGAGCCATCCAGGCATATGTTCCAGCTGCGCTCATTTTGGTAGTTTTATGCCATTCCCTGGCCAAGCCGAAATCCGTGATCTTCAATATCTTGTTGCTCAGATCTCCATTTTCCACCTTTTCGAGTATCAGTACTAGAGAAAAGGGAGGGGGGGAAATAAAAGGTATGCAGAGTAAAGCTAGTATTTATGCAAAAAAAGATCCTTCTGGAGATCTCCCAGTTTTCAAGATTCTCCCTGACTTTTAGTTATTCAGACATACCACACTCCATTACAAGTTATTTCAAGCTGATCCCTTAATCTGAGAAGTGAACAGTTGTCTAGCAAACAACTTCAAATTTAGCCAAAATATCAAGCCCCAGACAACAAATAGATAACAACATAATTATTTAATATAATGCCTAGTGTCATTCTGTATAATAATTATCTGATAAGAGGAAGTGAACCACTGTAACTTCTAGAAATCCAGATAAGGGAAGACATTTCCTAATTAAACCTCTCTCAGCTAGCCAGTAAGAGCATCTTTTTCTCGAACTGCTTAGACTTTTTTAAAAATCCAGATACACACACAAGTTGGATATACTCTTCATGTAAATATATTAGGAACGGAAGCTCTATGTACACAGAAGGTTTTTCAAGCCAAAATTATAAAAAAAAGATTGATGATCAGTAATAACATGCCCAATGCAAGACTTTATATACACCACCATGTTACAGATTCCCTCCCCTACCATTACAAAACTATGTTTAGTAACTGCCAAAGTTTCTACCATATTTTAGTGCCAAAGGAGTCTATACCCAAAGCACTTTTAAAAAAACCTTGAGGCAGAACTGAAGAATGCTTTGATGTAAGGCACTTATTCCTCTTCACCCAGAAACCCGTACTGTCACATCACTGTGCAATGAGTGTAAAGCAGGGGCCAGAAGTACCCACTTTGCTTTAGCAGCTCCTCATTATCTTCTTCACCTTAACGTAAAGTGACCACACAAGTTGCGCCAGCAATGTAACATGAGGAATAGAATATAATAGGACACTAAACTTCCATAACTAAAATAGCCACAAGCTTGTGAAATTATTTTCAGCCACTTTGTAAAAGGCTGCCAAGAAAAAAAATATTTGTATTGCCATTAGTCCAATTACTTCACAGCAAAAGGCACAGTCACTAATACACCACCACTATGCAGCTACTCTGTTTCCAATGTTATTACAGATACAGGTTCTTAGAAAACATGAGGGGATTTTTCCCCCTCTATATGTGTGTATGAACTGCAAAAAAAAAGAAAAAAAAAAAACCTCCACAACCAATCCCGGATCATAATGAAACCTATAAAAGGCAAAAGCATTGCAAAAATTACAGAATTACAGTACACACAAAAATGATCTTCAGGACCATTTTTCAGTTCATGACAAGACTCAAGTATCAATCTCAAGCTAATACAACTTTTTTGTTGTTGTTGTATTAGGGGGCACATTCTCATACTTCCCTCCAATAACCAAAATTGGATTTCCCATGAAATAAAAGCCAAAAGTGTTATTTCAACCCTTCTGCAAAATAAGTAATACACATTCTTACTTCTTTTGCAAAATTCCTTTCTGACATTACTGTCAGAAAAATCCATTTTCCTAATTGCAGAGGAAGGAGGAGTTTGAGGCCTAGAGTCACTATTGTCTTCATTTGAGCAAAAGCATATGTATTTTTAGAGCCACACTTCAGCGTAGAAAAGAACCACCACATGAAACATAGGTACAGAAGATGGCTTCCTGTGTGCCTCTTCTGGCAAACCTAACTTTTCTCCTTCTTTCTAGCAGCTGAAGAACTGCTAAGAGAAATTGCTAACAAGTTGTTCATTAATTGCAAGAGTTAAAAACTTCCTACATAACACATTCTAAGTTTCTTCTTCTAGCATATACACATTCTGCCTAAAGAGCTGGCAGAATAACAGAATCTAATTTTAAATGAAAATGTAGTAGTATGTAGATACACAGTGAAGTTGTAAATGTAAAGTAAAACTTGGAAACACGAAAACATGGGTTTAGGATTTTTTTTTTGCTTCCCTCCATAAGCACAATGAGCAACAAGCAAATTTGTTGTTCACAAGGTAGATCATGTTCTGTCTAAATGATCTCAATAGCAGGGCAGAGAGCGAGATATCACAGTTGGGTTGTACATACCTTCCCGGCAAGAGGTTATTTAAATCTAATTACCTTAATTTGTATTAAGTTCTAACAAAATAATTAGTACTTACATGGATCTTTTGTATTCATGAACTTGTTCTTTTGTTAGATGTAGGCTAAGTGAGATAAATTACCATGACAAAAGACCAGAAAAGGGCAATGAAAGAGCTGGATTTATTGCAAGTCCTTGATTCCTTAGTTACATCCTTGGCTCCCATTCTATTTCCTTGTAAGAACTGCTTGGGATAATACTCCTAAAACTCAAAATTGTAAAAATTAATTTTAAGAATAATCTGTCTCTCCAGCATCTGTTGCAGTTCTCCTTCTCTTGGTCAGTATCAACAGGCTCATTTGTAATGGCTAAGAATCTTCCTAGCCCATTCGTCAGATCTGCAAACCGAAAACCTTGACTCTTCCTCTTGCATTTGCTTGGATTTCAATAAAGAATCTTGTAAATCGGTGAAATATTAATTCCTTTCAGTTTCCTCCTTAAAAATCTCTTCTATGGAGAACACAAGCCAGGTTGCTAGGACACTGCAAATGCATTCTATTCATGCTAATCAACAGGGCCTCGTTTGCTTGTGAGCTTTACCTACAATCAGTTGTTGCCTCTTGTTTAATACTTGGAGTGCAGTTTCTCTTCTGCAAGTGCTGTTTCTTCTGCACTCATACTAGTCTACCACAATACGAAACACAAATAAGCAACATACTCCCTACACTTACAGAATAGTGTAACATACCTTCCCATCTTTCAATAGATTTGATCACTCACAACAGAGCTAACAGTGGCCAGATGATCAGCCTAACAAAAAAAAAAAAAAAATTCAGACACAAATATAGAGCACCTACACCAAAACCGCAGCTTATCTACTAGAGCAGTAAACCTCATTCTGGTCTCTTGATTTAAAAGATATGCACGAGAGAAAGAGGCTAAAAAAAAAGTAGAGAAATAAATTAATTTTTTTTCACATTCCTAGTCTTAGAAAGATAAATTGTTTGGCAGTAAAGATACTGGGTCTAGTTTTCAGACAACCGGGGAAGAATGAGAGCTGAATCAGCAGGAACATGCGGAATGTGTGTCAGCTTGTTAGTGGTGGAGCATCGTTTGCCCATTCCAGCAGGGCCCATGCAAGAAATCTCTACCTGTGTGCAGGCACAGAGCCAGCCAAGTTGTAGATGAAGGTATGCTATGTACTACTACTACTAACTACTCAAAAGTATCTTTTTCCTCTGGAGCACAGGCTAAAAGCTGATCTTAGCACGGGTAGGAGCCAACAGGCAGTGTGCAAAAGAAACTGGCGAAGCAAACCAGAAATTATATGCACATTCAGACAGCTTTGAAAATCCAACTGCTACAGCAAAACAACTTAATACAGCAAATCACCAATACCATTTATTTGCATACTGCATGTGCAAAGCAAAGCACGATGGCTTAAACTAGGATTAAAAATTGTTAGCAGCTTTAGGTTAAGGGTTTCATGAACATGTGTGCTTACAGGACTAAATCACTGATGATGCACCCAAGATCATCTTATCCTTGTCTGTAATTTGAGCTAGTAGCTTTTCTAGCAGAGTTGGAAGTAGCGATGGAAATCAACTTCTTGAGGTCAGATGAAGCCAGTTTACTTTTTCCAGTTTAAGTATCATTTTGTATGTGTATTAATAGCTACCAGGCTGTCAGTCTTACTGAAAGCAAGTCTTTAGAGTTATACAGCTCACAGTGATAACAGATCCCAAAGGGGATGATTCTCAGTTTCATTAGCCACAGTTGTGTATCAGTGACATCAAGAATGAGGGTTTTTTTTTTTCCTAGAGCCAGGGCCAACTCATGTTTTTGCTGCTAAAACAAAGATTTGTACTGAAAATAGACCTCACGGAAACAGGCCCACTGAAGTATGACTGACACAATGGTATCTGACACTGAGTCAGCTCTTCCTCCCGCTCCACCCCATTCCACATTATTATACTTTACTAGAAACACAAACCCATCTGCCTTAGCATTCAAAGCAATACTAAAAGCAACTCGATTAAGATTTCTAAAATACCGTTACATGCTTCAGCCTTCACATAGTTGCTGCTACTGGATCTTCAGTTCTGTCCTGTCATCACAAGTCATTACGGAGATGCCTGCTCCGTGGCACACTAGACAGTGCAGGATTATTTATCAGAAGGACGGAGTTAAAGCTGCTGTTGGTCTAATGAGACCTTGAAGGATGGTTCCAACGGTGGAGTTCATGTTAGAACGTTGAACTTTCACTAGTATGTTTAGGATTGGTACTATTATGTATCTAGGACTGTTCTATGTCCTTTCAGAAGGAGAAATCGCTGCAGTGAAAACACTGAAACCTGCAGCTTTAAAATTTTATTACTACAGACATCCTGTACTAGTACCCAAACCCACTGGTTAGTTCTAAGTAGGCAAAACAGAGGATCAAATTAATTCTGAAGGAATACAGACTAGGGTTTAAAAAATTAACATATTAAATGCTAGCCAAGTTTCAACTGTGCCATAAACTATAACATAAGACTACGGAAGGGCTGCCCTGGAAACAAGTGACAAACATTTCTATAGAGATGAAATTCTTTCTTACATCCATGAAACAGATGCACACTGACCTACAGCCTCACACGTTCGAAAGGCAAACTTCTCTTTTCTCCCCACTCCTCCATCCTCATGGAACATTCCAGTGAAAGCTGGCTTGGATGAAACAAACTCACAGCATCTCAGAAGGCAGTCTTTCTAGTCTTCTAACATAGCTAGCAAAGACATAATCTCTCCAGAAGGGGATTCTAAGATTAAGTCTAATATACACGCTCTGAATTACTCTCTTGACTAGAGGCACATCTGTGCTAAGTGCCTCAACTCAAACCACACGAATCTCTGTGGTTTGGTATAAGTAAGTAATTTTAATTAGAGAAGCTCCCCAACACACCAGATGTTAGAGAGCCATCTGGTGAAAACCAATTTACTCATAGTTGCAAGATTACCACAGTGCTCTGAACTTTTTTAAAATTATGTTTTCAGAAGTATATTGTTCTATTAGTAGGACAGCTAATGTAAGTCAAACTAGTACTACTGTTAAACAAGTCTTAATTAAAACTGGCCCCTGGCCCACAAAGGCAGCTGGAAGTCATAATTCACTGCATCTTGCACCACTCACCTTAATGATTACTAAATCAATGGAAAAGTCAATGGTGAATATCTTCGTCAAACACACAAAGCTTTAATGCAAGGAGGACCTCGTTTCCTGATATTAAACAGCTGTATTTTAACTAATCATGTATCTACCAGAAAGACATGAGATCAGATATACAAACACACCATGACAAGGTCAAGATAGGAGTATAAAGCTGTATATCCTTTGATCTGCTTGTACCTACAGTTTAAGAAAACCCTAAGACAGCTGGGTAAACCACATCCAATATGTCAGTATCACTCCTGCTTCTTAGCCATTGTAGTAAGAAGTTTAAAACTGCTGAGCAAACTTTGTTTTGGGAATACTCTCAACTTTATAATGGTGTTCCAATGCCAATAACTGCATTGTTCATATATTGTTAATTCTACTTAACCCAACTTATTTCTATTACAACATGTTTTTTCCTCTTTCCAGTTATGTTAGAAGGACTAATTGGTCTGGATCTCTTCTCTTCAGCCAGAATATTTCTATCCCTTTCATAGAACAGTTTCAGAGGGACCTTAAAGATCATCTAGTTCCAACCCCTTTGCCATGGGCAGGGACACCTTCTACTAGACCAGGTTGCTCAAAGCCCCATTCAGCCTGGCCTTCAACACTTCCAGGGATGGGGCATCCACAACTTCTCTGGGCAACCTGTTCCAGTGCCTCAACACTCTCACAGTAAAGAATTTCTTCCTTACATCTAATCTGAACCTACCCTCTTCTAGCTTAAAGCCATTACTCCTTGTCCTATCACTACATGCCCTTGTAAAAAGGTAAAAAGTCCCCCTCCAGCTTTCTCATAGGCTCCCTTTCTGTATTGGAATGCTGCTGTAACATCTGTCCAGAGCCTTTTCTTCTCCAAGATGAACCACCCCAACTCTCTCAGCCTGTCTTCATAGGAGAGGTGCTCCAGCCCTCTGATCATCTTCATGGCCCTCCTCTGGACTCACTGCAACAGGTCCACATCCTTCTTACGCTGGGGGCCTCAGAGCTGGATGTAGTACTCCAGGCAGGATCTCACAAGAGCAGAGTAGCTGTGATACAGCCCAGGATGCAGTTGGCTTACTGGGCTGCAATTGCACATTGCTGGGTCACGTTGAGCTTCTCATCAACCAACACCCTCAAGTCCTTCTCCTCAAGGATGCTCTCAATCCATTCTCTGCCTAGTCTGTATTTGTGTCTAGGATTGCCACAACCCATGTGCAGGACTTTGCATTTGGCCTGGTTGAACTTAATGAGGTTCACACGGGCCCACCTCACCAGCCTGTCAAGGTCCCTCTGGATGGCATCTCTTCCTTCCAGCGTGTCAACCACACCACACAGCTTGGTGTCATCATAAAACTTGCAGGGGGTGCACTCTATCCCACTGTCCATGTTGCCGACAAAGATGTTGAACAGCACCAGTCCCAGTACTGACCCCTGAGGAACACCACTCGTCACTGATCTCTACTTGGACATCAAGCCATTGACCACAACTCTTGGTGCAACCATCTAGCCAGTTCCTTATCCACCGAGTGGTCCATCCATCAAATCCATGTCTCTCCAGTTTACAGACAAGGACATTGTGCAAAGCATTTGACACTGTCCTGCACAAGTCCAGATAGAGGACGTCAGGTGCTCTTCCCTTATCCACCAATGCTGTAATCCATCACAGAAGGCCACCAAAATGGTCAGGCACAATTTGCCTTTAGTGGAGCCATGTTGTCTGTCACCAATCACCTCCTTATTTCACCTGTGCCTTAGCATGGCTTCTAGGAGGATCTGCTCCATCATCTTGCCAGGCACAGAGGCAAGACTGACTGGCCTGTGGGTCCCTGGGTCTTCCTTGTTTCCCTTCTTAAAAACAGGCATTATGTTTTCCCTTTTCCAGTCAGCGGGAACTAAACTGCCACAGTTTCTCAAATACGCTGGATAGAGGCTTAGCAACTTCATCTGCCAGTTCCCTCACGACCCACAAATGCATCTCATCAGGTCCCATAGACTTGTACACCTTCAGCTTCCTTAGATAGTCTCAAACCTGATCTTATACTACAGGGAGCGGTTTTTCATTCTCCCAGTCCCTGCCTTTGCTATCTGCAACTTGGGCGATGTGGCTAGAGCTCTTTCCAGTGAAGACTGAGGCAAAAAAAGTCATTGAGTACCTCAGCCTTCTCCATGTCTTGGGTAACCAGGCCTCTTGTTTTCTTCCGGAGAGGGCCTATGTTTTCCCTGGTCTTCCTTTTATCACTGACATACCTATAGAAGCCTTTCTTGTTGCCCTTGATGTCCCTGGGCAGATTTAATTCTGTCAGGGCTTTAGCTTTTCTAACTTTATCCCCTTTTCCCCAGCAACTTCTCTGTATGCCTCACAGGCTACCTGTTCTTGCTCCTACCCTCTGTAGGCTTCCTTTTTGTGTCTGAGTTTGTTCAAGAGCTCCTTGTTCATCCATGCAGGTCTCCTGGTGTTTTTTTTCCTGACTTCTTCTTTGTTGGGAAGCATCATTCCTGAGTTGGAACGATTGGAAGCTTGAATACTAATCAGCGTTCCTGAGTCCCTCTTCCCTCCAGGGCTCTATCCCATGGTACTCTGCCAAGCAGATCCCTGAAGAGGCCAAAGTCTGCTCTCCTGAAGTCCAGGGTAGCGAGCTTGCTGTGCACCCTCCTCACTGCCCTAAGGATCTTGAACATCATTTCATGGTTTCATAGTCAAGGCTGCCCTTGAGCTTCACATTCCCCACCAGCCCCTCCCTGTTGGTGACAAGAAGGTCGAGCATAGCACCTCTCCTCATTGCCTCCTCTATCACTTGGAGAAGGAAGTTATTATGAATGCATTTCAGGCACCTTCTGGATTGCTTATGCCCTGCTGTGCTGTCCCTCCAACAGATACTGGAGTGGCTGAAGTCCCCCATGAGGACCAGGGCTTGTAAATGTGAGGCTGCTCCTATCAGTCTACGGAGGGCCTCATCCGCTCAGTCTTCCTGGTCAGGTGGCCTGTAACAGACCCCCACTATGATGTCAGGGGTCTCTGCCCTCCCTTTAATCCTGACCCATGTACCTCAAACTCATCCACTCTTCTTCTAAACACACTCCTCTACCCTACATAAACAGATAAACCATCTGCACTGAATCTTTCAATCCGATCACTAAACAAACATGATAAAGCTTTACTTAGGTTCTAAGTTGGTCATTTTATAAAACCTCAGTAATACACCTCCTCTTTTTCATCCAGCACCATACTACCTCCAGTATGCATGAAAAGACAATTTAAAAAGGTAGATTACTTTCACAGAAGGAAAGTTTTCACAAGGGAAATTAAGAAAATTTGTTTTGGCAACAAAATTAACAGTTGCTGTTCTAATTCTCTGTTCTGCTCATATGACACCAGCAGAGCCAGAAGACACATTATAACGTCCTCTCACAAACACAAACTTGCTCTGGAAGGCAGTAATGCCGTTAGATTTTTCTGCTCGTTTCTTTTGGGAGGGTTATTTTATTTTTCAGCTACACTTTTGGACAGTTAGGACAGCATTCTTAGTCTCCAGTGGGTAAAAGTAGTGGGAAAGAGCAAGTAGGGAAAAATAAACACTTTAACCTGTGCTGATCCAGTTGTTAGTAACATCAAAGAACTAGTAGGAAGTGGTTCCTCATTTCATCCCACTGTCAAAATGAAGTGAAAAGGCAGCAAAATACGGTCATATAATCACCTTTTTTTTGGTTGCTCAGCTTAGAGAAAGGATTAGGTTTATCTGCACAGCATAGCACTGAACAGAATACTCCTTTGCTTTCTTTGTACTAAAAGCTGACTCATCACTTCAGAAGCAGAACAACATTCAGGGAAGAACTACTATAGTATGATGATCCATAGCAAAAATAGGATATTTTTATATAGGTAGAGGAAAGGGACTGCTGTGTACTTCACAGAATAGAATGAAAAGCCAGGCATATCAAAATTTTCTGGCTGTACTGGCTTCAGCTTCAAGTACTCTGCTGCTGTATTCCCAATTTACTTGGCACACAGCACACCAAGAAAATAAAGAACTTCCTGACTTAAAAGGCAAAAATTGATAATGACAGAATACCAAAGGAAAGCAAGATTACCTTGCAATACCACCACAAAAGTTAACCAAACAGCCCATCGCCCTTGTATTTCACAACAGCTGTATCAGCAACTTCATGCTCCTTTTCCCAGTCCAGAGTCTCTGTGTGTGCGTGTGTGTGAAGAAACAGGAAAGAAATTTAAAAAAATCCAAGACGGTCCCTTGCCTAGTCCAGCTCACAGTTCACACCAAGTTATTTACCTGTGTGTGATGCTACTCAGTCAGCCTGGCACCCAAGAACAGAAATCTGTCAACTAATGAACATAAAGCCTGATGGAAGTGGTTACAACCATTAAGTGAAGGGAGAAATAAAGAAGAAATAGAGAGGGGTTGAGTGCAATCAGAACTGACAGCATACAGGAAGAAATACGGAAGGGAGCTGGATAGAAGACAAGGATCCCTAGTGGAGGGGGAAGAAAAATGGATTTCTTGTCTGTGGTACACTGGGTTACACCTCTGATTTGATGGATGATTGCCAGCTTCACATTTAACTTCCATATAACTTTTCCCCAACTGAGACAACAGTCAGTATTTTAGTGACAGAATACCTGCCATTTTTTAATTTAAACACTACAGTTCTAGGCAGATCATGAAACAACAGGGCTCCTACCCAGTGATAAAGTAATATTAGCTCATGTGTTCTATTGTTATATTTTGAAGCTTTATAAATTCTTCACAGAGATGCCTAGCATTATCAGTGTTTCTAGCATGCTAGGATGGATAATGGTGCTTTGAAACAGGTTAGGAGAAGAACCTGAAGAAAGTGTCAGAAGCTTGTTCACCAGAAACATAAGACAATCTGATTATGACGATACTTCAGGTTAGCCTGAGCTTAAATGGAGCTCCCAGACCTAGAGACAGAGTGGGCAGAGACAGGAGGTCCTAGGTGAGGCCCTGACTGTGAACTATCAAACAAACACAGCAACTTGGTGAGGTAGAGTTGAGAAAGCCTGAAAAACTCAAAGGTAGTGGAAATATCTGAATATCTGTAAGTGTCAGTGCACTTCAGTAGCTCTGTTTCAGTCTTCACCAAGATTAGCACTGCGGTGGGTCGAATGCTTTACCATCCAAGATTCCAGGAACTAGGAAAGCAGTCATATCAAGAAATTAGGAAAAACTCCAGCGAAAGGATTTAGCCTGCAAGCACATCCCATTCACGTCCATTCCCAAGAGCTCCTATTCATTATTTTGTGCTGTACTCTGTCCCCTTCAAGCCACATCAGCTTATTATGCAGTCCAAGAGCTAGATGGCAGCAACAGTGATGGGTGGGTAAGAGTGACAAGAAGGACTATAAAAAGGATAGATATGTAATCTTTGTTATTTTACTTTGTGTAGAAACATTTGATTCTAACAGTTAAATCATTAAGTAGCCATCCAGCTATCCGCACAGACTTAATGAAGTTTCTTCCCCAGTCTCAGACATTTTCATCCAGACTCAACTAGATTTCTCCTTTAGTCCCAGTGCTTCATTGTATCTATTCTGATTTTGTTAGACTGAGGAGAAACGAGAACCCCACTACTTAAGACTTCAAAGGCTGAAAAATGGCTGAGGAACTCAAACTCACGTGGAATGACACAACTCTACCTAACTTGTATTTTCTTTCCCAGAATAATACCACGCATTTTTGCTGCTGTTGGGTGTTTCTGCAGATCACTCCATAGCAACTTCGCCATCTATAGACACAACAGCCTAGTACCAGATTTGTTTTCCCAGAGGACTTTGCTCATCTGTTACTGTATGACCACTGCTTTCAACAGCACTAAGGTCAACAGGCAGCTACAAAGAGGGGAACTAATGCTTACCCTGTCATAGCTGGAGTGTGAAAGACCATTGCTGCAGCTGAGTACTTGTTGTGAGTGGGAATATTGGACACATTTTATTTCTTCCTTCATCCTGTAAACAGAACAGGTTACTGTGGCTTCACTTGCCAAAATGCAAAATGGCAAAAGTTTTGTCAGAGAGTGGATAAGCATCAGCCCATCCGCTTCCTCCGTTTAGCTAATTCAAGTACTGTAAAGAGATCTATCAGATACCAGTTCATCAAATCCCAGGTACAAAAAGAAAAGAACAGAGTAAAACCGTTATGGAAACGAATACTATTTCACTCCAAGATCCTTAAATGCAAAATATGAGAAGGGTTTCAGTTCTAAAAGCTGCAAGTCTTTTCCATGGTAGGATGTAAGACCAATCCAGACCTATGTGGAGGTACTACCATTAAACTTCTCCCTGCCAGCAATACAGCAGAAGTCTCAAGATCAAGAGTTGAAGGAAACAGATAATATTTCCCTTTCCGAACAATTCCAGATTTATAAAAAAATTGCTTTACATAAGTCTCAGAAGTCAGCTAAAGGTTTACTGAAGCTGAAGGTGTGTCAGAAAAGAAAAAAAGCCTGATTAATATCACAGGATCCAGACTCTCCCACCCACTCCTGGCAGAACGTATCCAAAACCAAGCCAATCTGTTACAGGAAACCTTGTCTTGAACAAAGAATCTCCTCACTCAACTCCATATGTCTTTCTAAGGGTTTGTTTTTCACACCATAGAATAAAGTTATCTGAGCTAGGACAGCTCTGAACCTACTTTCTGAGAACTTCTACTCTGAGCCAGACGGTCCATGAAGACTAAAAGACAAATACCACACTTAAATTTGAATTCCTTCCCTGACACACACACCTTATAAATTCACAATCGGGGCAGCCAATTTCAGTTTAGAGTATTTTTTTTGTACTCATCTTCCTATAATCTAGATATAATCTTTGCTTTGTCCAAATCACTTTGACGGCCTTCTAGATCTATTTCCAGTCAAAACACTTTCAACTACTGGGAGGCTGTGAAATTCATGCAAATGTAGATTTATTTTTTTAAAAAGCGAGACTAATTCAGGAAAGTGAGATAAGCATCTTTTGCCTCTTTCATGGGCCAATTACTACTTTTTCTACTTGCTTTTATCTGAAAAATGAATAAAAACTTCCACTGCACTCTGAAGAAATGCAATGCATTCTGAAATCTCCAGGATTCTTAGAAGGTACTATAGTAACAGCAAATAGTAACCATAGCCCTAAAGTTTTTGAACAGTCCTTATTTGAAGGAGAAAAGTATCCATAAATGAAGCCAAAATGCTCTTGCATAGAAGATAGCTTCACTGAACTTCCTATGATTGTTCCAGTCCCATCTTCCTCTCCCATGAATAAGCAAAACTTCCCAAAATACACTTCAGCTCAGACGGTGGTGGTGGGAAATACTGGATGTTAGATAAAAAGATACCCTTAATATATTGCTTCATGCTGCTGCATTGTCTGTGAGTCATGGTCTCAGAGAGCCAGAAGTTAGCTAGTAAGTCTGCAGTTTGCCTAACAAGTCAAAAAAGCAGCATTATTGCAAAGGGGACAAGGGACTCAGCTTGCCACATGTTCCTTTTTTTTAATTAATAAGTCCTATTGTCAGTACGCTGGCATACTGCTTTGAGGACAGAACTAAGCTTTTGGGAAAGGATTTCAAAAACTCGCTCCAAAATGAGACCTCATATTGTAGTGGTTTGCCAAAATCTAATTTGCAATTTCAGCTCTACCTTCCACGGTCAGCCTGCACAGCTTTGCTTCACGAGTATCCAGATAATGAGCAATCTGCTCTTGATCCTGCATTCAGAGTACTTAAAATGATTAACAGATCTGCACATGGACTGAGTCCGGGCTTTCTGCACGCAGCCTTTACCTACCTTCTGTTGAGCACTCTGCCGTTCATTTCAGTAGGACTGCATCTTTATTCTAACATTTGTTTGTGGTGCAGAAGGCTAAGTGTTGCATAAGATCCTGTAAAGCACAGAACTTAAGACTCACTCAAAATTTCACGTCTTAGAAGGAAAAACAAAGAATACAATATTGTCTCTAGTAATAAGCAAGTATTTTCTCTCTTTTATTACTAACCATCCAGCAACAACACAGTTAAAAATACACATATACCTTGGAAGCAAAAGCTTTTTAATTATTGGGTACATGTGAGGGTTCAGTAAATCCATAAAGCTGGTCGACTGTCCTCTTCTATCAACCTAGAGGAGCTGATGGATGTGACAGCACAGCAGTTCTTGGATTTTAAGCCATGCAGTACAGTAACTATAAAGAGCTAATGCCTAATGGGGGAGGGGACAGCAAAGGCCTCCAGAGCCATGATATATTTAGAATCGATCCTTTCACCTAGCCAGGCTGAAAAAAGTCTTATCGCTTTAGTGATCTGGTACAAAACACTTCAAATGCTCCTGGAGAACACTCACGTGAGTATCCTGGAAGAATGGAACCGTTCAGCTCTGGTTTCAGATTAAATCCTACCACACTGCTTACATTGGAACAACCTTTTATAGCTCAGGCATGAATTATTGTACTCTTCATAACTAGTTAAATGCTCCAAGTAAAAAAATGTAATTACATCTGTACCCAACACGGTGCTTTGCCAAATCGTATCAGTTTGAAAGCTCACAATAAATAAGAACTGTATTAGGCAACGACAAAAAAGGAAGAGAAGAATCACATGAATAACATTCATTAATTGTCACACAAGAGACTGTCTGAAAAGAGATTTAATAACAATGCTGGTTCAGTGGGAGCCATTTCCAGGCAAATAGAAACACAAAATTCATGATGAAAAACGCAGCACAGAACTGTTTTGCTTTGGCTTCAATTAGGACACCTCTATGAAAAGTCAGTAAAACCAAGTACTATTCATTCCTAGAACAGGCTGATACTCCACAATCTAGAAGTTAAGACGACAAAAACTTCACAGGCAGCAGCACAAGCCACCCCAGAAGCTGGGGCTTTTCAGTGGTTTGTGGCTTTTTGGTGGTTTTTTTTTTTTTTTTTGTTTTGTTTTTTTAAAATCAGATTTAATTAAAAAACTTAAGAAAAGGAAGAGAGGTGTATTTTCATTCATGAGAACAAATGCTAGGAGGCTCTGCAATGCATAATCAACAGCAAGCCACAGCTGATAACAGTGAAATTCAGACTTTCTTTAATAGAAAGGTAAAAGTCTGAAAGAGTTTTATTAAACTGAGTAGAACAAGTTGCCAGCTGCTGAGAAAGAGGGTAATCCTGCACTGTTGCACATGAAAGTCCATGCAAGATAACAGTGCATACAGTAAAGCTATCAGAAAGTTGTTCACTTTCTGATGTGTTAAATTTCTGGTAGTTTTCTGACCCAGCATACTCTGAGATCAAAGAGTACAAGTGACTACACTGTACCCTGATGATGCCTTAGCAATATTCCCCAGTTACCAGATGACTACAATCATATCAAAGCCACACACTATGTGACTGATCACATCAAACAAGAAAAAGTAAATCAATAAATCCAAGGCAAGACTGTCAACACTTCCAACAAGCAGAATTAGGCATATCTAGTTCTATTAATCAAAGTTATGGGACTTTTCTTATTTTCAGGATCCTTGAACAATGTAAAGTTAAAAGCAACTAAAGACTGTTCTCTCTGACAGCTCTTCCTAGGCCCATACTCAAAGAGGAGAAACAACAGGAAATCCTGTAATACTTTTGTGGCAAGTGGACCACGTGGGCTGGTTGACATACATCCCACTGCCCTTACATATACCATCTTCACAGCAATTATATACTAGCACTTCTTTATATTACCCCAAAATCTCCCAGCAATCCCCAATTTAAGCACAGAAGTTGTTGTAATAAGCAAAATTTTAGTGGCAGAAATATCTACCTGTTACTAGTAAATGAAGCTGTTGGCACACTGACTATCACTTGCTACACATCTAAGTCTATAAATCAGCAAGGTTGAAGCCATGCTTACATTTTAAATGAAGGTTTCCAGTTGTAATACAAACAGCAAATCTTAACATTTCTCAACAGCCAAAGCAAATTCCAGAAGCCTGTTTGATGAAGCATCAGAGGAAGATGTTGTACAGCTAACTAGGAGCTTGGGTTGTAGCTCTAAAAAATCATCCAGGACTTTAGTATTACAGCATTCAAAGCACATGCAGGATTTCAGAAATAATTTGAAAGCTATATGTGCATTAGATAAAGTTTGGTGTTTTGGGAGGGTATTTTTATTTTTAATAAAAAATAGTGTTATAATAAATGCTTGAGCAATATAACAATGCTTTTTAGAAAGCAGAGTGGAAGGGCTGCATGTGGTAGTAACACAAATAGCTCATAGGAGAGCTTCTTAGAGCATGAGGTTCTGTTACTGTTTCTTTTTCATATCTGGAAAAAGTTTAGGTCTGAGGAAGGCTGAATTTACCTTTCCATTAGCAGCTGAACAATTAAGAAGCAATTATCAGATACACCAGTCAACTTTGGCAACATTTTCGAAATCAGCATCACACCAATCTAACTGAAACCATCCCAGAATCAGAAAGTAAACGTGTCAAAATGTAGCCACTTAAAATCACGTGCTATATCCTGTATTCTTTCCAACAGCTTGAGGCTTTCTTTGTCTTGTCGTAAGGGAATATGCCCCATCTTCAAAATGGGATATTCTTTAAAATTAAGGAATTGTCTCATGTGATGAATCATCACTTCAAAGAGCAAGACTGTGCTTAACTTCTGATGCTTCAAGAGTGAGTTTGTTTGCTTTGTATATGTTGAAATTTTGAAAGGAATTGTTTGATGAGAAAAGCAGAAGTGAAGATGCTGATAGAAATCCCTCAAAATTCATATTAAGTTTATTGACATGGGAGTAACACACACACACACACACACACAAAAAAAAAACAAAAAAAACCACCCCACACAGTGGGGCTGAAATAGTTATTCTAGCTTCCTGGAAATGCCATGACAAGGCTTTTCTCACTCTTGACTTGCTATTTAGAAATTTCAGAAAAATACAGATTTATCCCAGGTCTGTCACAGATGGTCAGACAGTGAATTCACGGGAGCGGCACTCAGATACCTAGGTACACATCCTGCATGATGGTGCTCAGGTCTGCTCCTATCTGTTCTATGGTTCCCTATGCACAATTTGGAGAAAGTGCTTAGAGTCGTAACTCTTAATCGGTTATTTTTTTTTTTCCTAGGAGCAGAAAGAACCCTGTAGAAAAATACATGCAGTGGCACAAAAACAAAAGGATATTAGCTAGGTTTTTAAAAGTATCGGTCACAATTTCACTTCTTAAAAATGAGAGGAACTCTTTCCATTTTTGTCTGTAAAGATGAGGAATTCCATTTATAAAATTGCCTTTTTGCTACTTAGTGTGGGCATGAGAATACTAAAGTGTTCTTGTGGACATCAAACTTCTTCCATAAAGTCCTTCTATTTTTGCCTGGGAATTAACAGTGAAGACATCAATCCATACCCAGCTAAAACAAGCCAGTTATGGGAAATGTATTTTCATTTTAGAACTCTCAGAAATCTACTAAAACATACTGAAAATAAGACCACAACATAAAAGCATCTGTCAAATCTCTCAGAAAGGAAAGTAGTTGCTCTTAATTTAGACAAGGAAAGAAAAAAATTAAAAAACAAAGTAAACTGTCACTCTACTTCTGAGAATTCCCAGTGTCTCAACAACTTAAAAGTTAGTATCACTTTAAGGTACAATTTACACCTTCTGAACTGATAACACAAACATTCGGTTGAACAAAAAGCTGTAGTATTACTGGCATGAATTTCATCATCATATTACCACATGCAAAAAATTATAGTTATCTGGAATTTTTTTTAACCACAATACACATGATCTGGGTATCAGCACAAAGGCTGACACTCTGGGGAGACGGAGAAATAAGCAGAGTAACCAGAACTAGGAGTTATGCACCATTAGCAATATCATATAGCGTATCCATAGAATCAAATAATTGCTTAAGGGCAGAACTTGAAAAGTCATGTTTACTCACCCTTAGGAGTATATTCAGGCTGTTTGAAAGGCTTGTTTTCTATTGTATACACTTTTCAAGTTTAAAAAAAAGAAAAAAAAAAAGAAAAAAAAAAAAGAAAAGGTTTATTGACTTTTGCTCCTGAACTGAACCGGAAAACATCTGCATAAAACTAATCTCCCAGCTGTTATCCCCTCCTCTCAAAAAAAAACCAAAACCAACAACAAAAAACCCACTCTCATATTTTTATCACTGTCTTCTTACAGGGCAATGAACTACCCAACTAAGGCCAGCTCAATTATTCACCCAGTGTAAAGCATTCAGATGCCATTGAAATAGTTTCACTATACTTTACATGAAGCATGACTCACATTTATTTAATTGCACTGACAAAGGAAATCCGCTCTGATAGAAGGTACAACATTGGAGAGTTAGTCAGCAAATTACACCGAAGTACTAGAAGCAGTAATAATAGAACAGACTTCTAAACTGCTCTGTGAACATACAGATTGGGATGCAAATACTGTAACAAGGAACGAGATAACTAATCACAAGATATCAAGGCTGGTATGTAACATTCAAGTCCTGTTCTCCTTGAGTTGGATTTGAAGTAGTCACAAGCAATCCCTGCTTCTAAATTCTGCCTGTACTAAAAAAAAAACAAAAAACAAAAAAACAAAAAAACAAAAACAAAAAAAAAAACAAGGAATATGCTAAGTCCTAGGAACAACAGTCCAGAAACCATGTGAAAGTCAGCTCTATTAGCATCTTTATGAACAGAAAAAGGCTTAACAACTGCATAAAATAAGCAAAGATATAGCAGAGTTTGGAATTTTTTAGAAAGCAAAAACTTTGGATCTCAGGATACCAGTAGCTTACCTTGGTGGTCCAAAAAGCAGGAGAGCTGAACACCTTCAAAGAACTAGAAGGGAAGAACTACTGACTTGACTGAATCAGAATTGCTGGAGTATGTTTTGAGCTCTGGCCTTACCCCTTTCTTCGACCTTGGCCATGTCACTTTCCTGCTAATCTTCTGTACCACTTTGTGGAACACAAACATGGTGACTTTTATAAAGCACTTTGCTAACTGGCATGAACACTCTCAGCAAAATCTTCCAATGTAGTGCAAACAACAAATGTATTTTGCTGAGCCAGTCAAAAAAAAAGAGCAAATATGCTTTTGCTAGTTCTCTGCAGCATTAGTTAACTGGCATTATTCCTATAGCAATGCTAGCATATCTAACACTAACAGACAAATAGAAATAAACAGGACAAGCTTCATTATTTACAATACTTCACTAAAACCAACATGACTGCCCTTTTTGAGCCTAAGCATTACATGCCAAGCACCTTCCTCTGCCCAGAAATGAGACTCAAATCACAAATAACTGAAAGGGAAAATGAGAGCTGTGCTAAACACAGGGAAGTTGACTTCAGTGGGCATTCCTAGTTGCTTTTTTTCTATAGCTCAGCATTTAGATTATTCAGGAGGCTTCGCATTGGGAGAGGCCTACTGCCAATTCTGTAACACACGCTCAGTAGAGCATCAACATGCAGCTAAAGAGGGAAAGGTTAGCAATATCACCAGATGAAGAGAAGAAAAAGAAGCCAGAGAGGATTCTGTCAGATTAATAAGAATAATTTTCATACAGAATAAATTAAATCTCTTTAATCAAAGACTCGCCAGGCTCACTGCCAACTGAATTGACACTCAGGAAAAGAATTTCAGGGTCCCTAAAAATAAGTCACAGGTCTGCAATTTGTTCTGTAAAGATCTTCATGTACTCATTTCCTGATAGCATCCCCAAAGCAATGAAACAGGCAGCCCTCAGAACCTCCAAGATATACAATAAAAATCTGCCTCAAATGAACACAGTACAACGTAGAGAGCACTTTTCCTATAGGCTAAACGTATTAGCATTAAATGTAAAGTTATGATAATGAAAAGGAGGAAAAAAAATAAAGATAAATTATAGAACAGAAAAAAATGTCTACCTTTTTGGTTAAAGGAAGGAAAACAGACAATTGGTTGGAGAGTGCTTTTTGATGAAGAGTCTCCAGTAACAGACACCTCCTGGAATCTTCAAATTATCTCCTGAAGTTCAGTCCTTATACAAGACAAAGTTACCTCCAAAGCAATCAAAACCTTATGTTCTTTACTAAGCCAGAAATGTTGAGAACTATTCTGAGCATTGTTTCAGTACCTAATATTTGAGCCTACAAAGCTGCAATAGTTTAGATTAAAAAGGATTTTTTTTTTCCAAATCCTCATACATATGTAATGGGGTAACTTCTCAGACTTGTATTAAGGTGCCCACTTGACTTATTTTGCTGTTCAAAATGTAACATGACCTTCTTAGAAGATTCATCAAGAAGCACTGTCCTTATGCGTTCTGTATCTGCCTAAATATAGGCAGACATCTGAAAACAAGGCATTCTCCAGTTTTATTTCATTCTAGCAGAAAATTTTATTTTAAGTAAGGCAACTCTGTTCTTTCCCACTCCCCCATCTTGGTCCCTAACTCACAAACTTCTCCTGCAGCTTCAGATGGGAAGTGCAGGTCCCAGCTGGTGCCTGAAAGCAACACGAGATGTATGAGAATCACTATCTATTACTAAACATAGGCAGTACCAATCAGTAGACTGATACAGCTGATGCTACCATGAGAGCTCTACAGTAGATGTTTCGTACAGGAAAGAAATGTGTCTGCAAGAATCTTTTCCAAGTACTTGCAAGCAGAAGCTGTTCCTTTCTCCATAGACACATTACTACCTATCAGTTGGTTGGTGGTGGTAACTTGTGCAAAGAAAATGCTACAAACTTATAATTCTACAGGCACAAAGCTAACAACATAACCTGTTTGCAATTATCCACAGTAATTGAGAAAACCAAGTACATCAGCAAAACAAAACAAATGTAAGCCATACATAAATCAGTATGCAATAACATACTTAGTCCACTAAGCTTTACAAAACCTTTAAAAACCTTTCCATAGAAAACAAAGCAGAGAAATTTCCAATATGCTTATTACATATAACGGAAAAGGGATTTCAGCAACGCAGTGATAGAGTATTCAGGAAGGATATGACTTTGGCAGTCTAAAGTTGTTTATCCTACAGATAACCATGAGTTAAGTCTACCTGCATGTATAGGTAATATACACTTTTGGGGAAAAAAAGAAAACCAAAGCAAACCATCAAACAGAAGAGACCAACAGTCCCTCTCCCCCAAAAAAGCTCCACCGTTGTCATAATATAATATTTATGATATTTGCTTTACAGATATATCCAGAAAAGAACACATTTTCAAATGTTTAAAACAGTATACATTTTTTTTAATTTCTCTTCCACTACACAGGACAGAGTAAAGAACTTTATATTGCCACACTAAACAGCTATTGCAATAAGTTAAGCCCATACCTGAGGTTGCTAATTCATCTTATTTCAGAACATAGTTGGAAAACAATGAATTCTCCTTAAAATATCTGAAGTCCTTCCCCTAGTACCAGCTCCTACATTTATTTAATTTCCCAAATGTAATACTGCTGTCTGTAGACTTAGCTGGGCTAAAATTTTCCTATACCCATCATTTCTGTACTAGATCTGATGGTATCTGGTCAAGACCACCATGGACATTCTCTACCTACCCCCTTCAAACATAGGACATCTTTGAATTCTTCCACAAGCATTCCCACTCATTATCCCTCTTCCTTTATTATTGCTTCCTCCCAAATGAGGAAAATGCCAGTAATATATGTAGCAAAATCCTCAACTTCTCACCAACAATTTACAGCGCAGCACAATTACGTTACTGCTGATTCACTGTGACAAGAGATATTTGCCCTTGCTGCTGATGGTACAGATGTTTTCTAGCATCCATATCTGTGTTTGGGGACATTGTGCACTGGTGTCCCTCTAGGAGGGCTCCTTCTCTGGTTGCTATGTTTCCCTTTCACAACCGGCAGTCTCCAGTCTGAATAAAACAGTGAAATACCAGGACTAATAGCTGTTTATCTAGAAATAACTTCCATTCTAAACCTAAAAGTGTTCAGATAGTATTAAGCAATAAAGTCTTAATGATCTGTTAGTAAAATAAGCAAGTAAATATTTTCTTAGCAAAGGAGGAAAGGCTCAACACTTTAAGCAACTATTTCTTATTCACAGATGCAGCCAGTCATCCATTAACCAAGCCAATCAATCTTTCATTTTACAGCATTTATCAATATGCCTATATACACTGCCATCTGTAAAGGAAGGGTTTAGATATTAGGAAATCTTTACAGACATTAAGACTGCCTTACTCTAACAAAAAGGGAAACATTAATAGTATAAAAATAACATTATAGAAACTAATTTGAAAGCTCTCCTAGTTCCTATTTTCAAACTCACTAACAAGAGTTAATAATACTTATTTATTTTTCCCTCACAACAAACTATGTTGGGAAACAAAACTATGTCACAACAAACTACCACAAGATTTGAGGTCAAAAAAAAACATAGGAAGATTCCACAAAGCCTGGAGATTTACAGCACCGTAATAGTTAATGCTAGCTCTAGTGAATCTATTTAAGATATTAAAATTCCCATCTGTCAGTTCTCTTTGCTAGATGTTACTGTCCTCAAAGCAAAAGAGAACATGTGTCTGCATCCCTGCCACCCAGTTCAGAGCACTTTTTATTAACTAAAGCCATAAAGCGAGTTCATACTAACACACCTATCTAAACCACTGCAGCCAACATGCAGGTACATGTTTGCTCTTGCCATCTACACATAGACAAGCAGAGAGAAAGACTAAACAGCTGCATGCAGGCATCAGGAAAGGAGATGCTGATCTTTAAACTACTGCAGCAGTTTGCTCCCACACTTACAGAAAATATTCTATGCGTGTGTTTGACTTCAAGTCAATTTTAAGTTTGGGAAAACAGACACCCCACAAAAACAATACCTGAGTGGCAGACAATAATGCTATTAGTATTGCAGAGTAGCTATTCACCATGATTTCCAGAATCATAACTACTAAAGTTGAGTCCCAGTACTCTAATGGGTCAGCTGCATCCCATGTAAAGCACCACAAATATCAGCTGAAGTTCTAGGTGTACAAGGGCACCCATTGGGGCATTTCATTTACCTGAGTTAATGTTTCTGTCAACACCAGCTCTATGAGGAACAGAGAGAAGTTACAATCCAGCAGGGATGGGTAAAATTTCCCGTAAGAAAAACTGGCTTGTATATCACCTACACAGGAAAATCTAGCTAGTAAAATGAAAGCTTAGGAGCATTTATCTTTCCAAAGGAGCATTTATCCTTCCAAAAAGCAGAAGGACAATACACATTTTAAGTTCAACAAGACTTTTTAACATATAGGAATCTGCTGAAATGCCAGTAAATCTGAGATACTGTATATATATATGAAGTACTAGAGAAGCATGCTCCATTTACAGTTGGTTTTGCATCCAGTCATTTAAGTTGCTTCTACAAAGTGAAAGCGTGTACATGTTTCCTGTGGTCTGTAGCACCATACTGTAGAAAAAGAAACCCCTCTGGGATTGAGTTAGAGGATACAGTGGTTCACAAGAAAGGATTACTAAGTTAACATTACTCCCCTCTTTTCTTTGTACAATTTCTTTCCAAAACCGTACCCCAGCACCCTGGCTGTTCACTGTGTAGCACTTACTGTTGCTGGACTTCAGGTCACGGTGAATTATGGGAACAATTGCTTCCTCGTGCAGGTAGTTCATTCCCCTTGCAATCTGTACTGCCCAGTTCACTAGTATGTCAGGAGGTATCCTTTTACCAGACAACACTCTATTTAGCGATCCTCCGCGGGCAAACTCCATGATCAAGCAAAGATTAGGCTCCTTCAAACACACGCCCCTGAGGGCAATGATGTTGGGATGCTTTAACATTGCAAAGAGCTTGGCCTCTTGGCGGACATTCTCAATGGTCTGGCTGATGTCCTCATCAGGGTCATAGCGAGCTGCCTTGACAGCAACCTCATCTCCTATCCATACAGCTCGATACACTTTTCCGAAGCCCCCTATGCCAATTATTTCCTCCAGAACAAGCTCTGAGAAGTCGATCTCCAGGACTAGGAAAAGAGGAAAAAAAAAAAAAAAAAAAAAAAAAAAAGATGTAAACATTTAGCAACTACACAGCCTGTACCTCAGCTGAAGGTCCATGTTGCCCAACCTCACCCTTAACCTTGGAGGAAGGACCAATTTTCACTCCAAAACAATATAAATGAAAGCAGCAGTCCCTTCTGACAATCTTTCATTGCCAACAGTGTTGTGAAACAGATTTTGCAGTATCATAAAATCTATACGAAGTATTCACTATGAATGGTGATGAATTTGACCTAATGGTGGTGAATGACACACTTAATAAAATAGCCTCCTCTTAACACACTTAAACCCTTATAACACTGACGCTCTCTTAAGGATAAGCCCTCATTTCCTGCTCTCAATGACAGTACAAGATTCCAAAAATGAAAAACACACCAAATCTTCACTGATTTCACTATATAGTGCTTAAGGTGACATAGCTGAAAGTCAACACAAAATGCATCTGCTCCTGTATTTGTGCCTTATTTGAAAGTCTCTTATTCAACTGCCACTAACAATCTTACAGTCCTTCCCAAATCACGCTCCTTCCACACCTCTACAGGCTTTGCAGATTTGGTCCCCACAAGAGATCTGTTAACTAATTCTGACACTACTGACAATAGTGTGACAAACAGATGGATCAGACCACATACTGAGTATGCAAAGTTAGCAATAGGAAAAACATTTTTGATTAATGCATACTGCATTTTTATTACAGAAACTACATGAAATAACAGAATCATCATTTTCCATTCCCATCACTCACAGCTATACTTTACAGGCTGCCACAGTAACTGGTGGCTACTTGGCATTGTATAGTAAACATCTACAGATGCAGATGTCTTTAATCCAGCATATAAATTCCATCTGGAGCAAAAGCGGTGAGAAAAACGTATCCTCTGCAACTGTACACTACACATAGTTTACACTCACAGATGGCCAAAATAACCCATCCAATACTAACTAATGTAGAATGGAAAACCCACATACTGACCAAGGAAAACATGCTGACAGGGCTGAATTTATAGTAATGGTAGGCCACTGATGAGACACCATCGATGCTATTCTGTCTGATATTTTGGTGGTTACCAATAACAAAGACATACTTTAAAGTTTTAAAGGAAAAATACCATAATGCAAGGATTTAAGCGGAAAGTCACCAAGACTTTTAATGCTTGCATAATGCCTGCATTTGAAATGCCAAATCTGACATCGTTCCCCTGCTTTGTCTAGTAGGAAGGAAGCTAAGTCTGTAATGGACTTACTTGATGTCAGTATTAATTCAGAGTACTGTATTATATTACTGGGTTTTGTAGTTATTGATCGTATAACTCTCCACTGTTTTTAAAAGAAATTACTTGGTCATACGAGGCTAGATTCCACTTTAAGTAAATACTTTACTTACTCCAATCAAATGTCTTTCCTAAGTATAAGCCTATAATATAAGAAGTTGTCACAAAACTGTATGGAGTTAAGATTACCTCTGCTGTCCACAGCTGCAGATTTTTTTTTCTCTTTTTGGACTGAGCTCTATCTTTCCTGAACACGATTTTTGAAAGTCTGGCTTAATTCTCTAAGTCAGTCAAACCTATGAGCTAGGACTTGACTACCTACAGGGATTATATCATCAATTTTCCTATGCAGTACAGCCAATACATGCAAATCCTTAGCTAGTGTAATAAGGATGCCTGTGCTCTTTCTCCAAGTGTTCCATGAACAAAAGATTAACAGGAAACGAGATAGAAAATTGACCAGTAAAGTCTTCCAAAAGGAGGGAAGACTGTTTCCAGTCCAGAGCACAGAAAATTTGTCTATTACTGTGAGTACATATTTTGGGTAATGCTCTGAACTTCAAGGATTTAGACAGCAAAGAAGGTTTCACTCCTGCAGTAGCAGCCTTAGTGTTCAAATGCTCATGAACTACAGATTACTTGAAAAGATGAAGGAGCAGATTCTGACCAGAAACACTGACATTTTAGAACAAGACTGTAATGACATAACTCCAAATATGAGACTACCTTGTCTCTGAGAATACACAAAAGGAGCTGCTCAGGTATTTCTCACTGATGAAAGAGCTAAAGAAATCAGGTGCTGAGTCTTATCACCTCCAGTCAGTAGAATTTCAGCACTGGTAGAACACTCGCTTAACCTGCTCCCAGGGACAAGGTCAATTAAAAGCCAGAAAACGAACAAACACGTAAGCCACAAAGCAAGATGGACAGACCGTCCCCGACCTCCCGGCACACAGCATTCCGGTGGCCTTCTCCTCGGGCATTTCACGGGTTCCGAAGGCATCGGGGACGCGCGGAGGGGTCTCCTCCCGCGGGGCGGCGCGGCGGGCGGCTCGGGTGGTGCTGAAGGGACAGCTCCCGCGGCGGCGGCGCGGGACGGCACGGCACGGGACGGGCCGGCCCCGCCCCTCCCGCGCCGCCCGCCCCAGGTTCGCCCCGCTGCCGGTGCGGGCAGGGAGCGCGGCGGGAGAGGATGGGCAAAGGAGAACCGAACGCAGGGAAAGCAAAACTCTTCTCTACGCGGCCACCTGGTTTACTTCCGGGGAAAAAAACAAAACCAAACAAAATGAACCCCACAGCTCTGCTGGATGCACATATGAACGAGAACAAGTCTGGGACGTAAAACTGAGAAATACGCTTCCAGATGAAACTTAACAGTTACACTGCAACCTGTCCTGCAAAAAAAAAAAAAAACCAAGAAAACCTTCCTTTACTTGCAAGCACGATCTTAGCTTTACTTTGAAAATGTATGTCTGTTTAAGGCAGACCGGCCAGCTCACCCTCATGGGTACCTTAATCAGAAAAAAAACCAACTCATCTTTAGAAAAGTGGGTTTTGTTTTTTTAAGGTAGCTCGTGTTGAATTAGTTTCTTCATTTTCACAGACTTAGTTATACAGCTACATTAGTGCACAAAATACTTGGTTTTCTTCACTTTTCTAAACACACTAACCCCTTTTCTAAGTTTAATGTAGCAGACAGGCTGTGCTGGACTGCAAGGGCGATGGGAATATTTAGCACGCCTTAGAATTTAAGAACTGAAGTGCTATAATTCCTCTGGGGACCAATAAGGAATTGTAGAACCTGTACACAGTGAACCAGTGGCCATGTTGACAAATGCAAAGTAGCTGCTGTTTAATTAGCATTTATTAATACTATACAATTAAGCTCTTTAATTGAGCCTGTAGCGCCTAAGAACCCACAGCGCAGACGAGGGTCCTCCAAGTTGGCCCACTGCTGACAGCCTCAATAGGCTGCTTTCATAATTCATGGTACCCCCACTGAGGTAAGATTCAAGCACACTACGTGGATGGCTGAAAGACAGCAATTACCAGCCATACTACTACAGCTCTCTGCGGAAGCAGAATCTCTAGGACTTGTACTCCAAAACCTTCATCAAACATGAAGATAAACTTTAGGAAAGCAACTAAAAATAGCTTCTGTGACAAGGTGCATGTCTGGAATGACACCTTCTGGAATGACACTTCCACAAAACTTTAATACTTCCTATTCCAATAAGTTCACAAAAAGTTATTCCAAATAGCTATCACACTAACATCACCAGCTCTAAAAGAAGGTATCATTCCTTGCAAAGGGATTTCTAACACTAAACTTGAAAATCCAATTCAACAGCAGCCAACTTTGCCCCCATTCAAACTGCGTAGTTTCTTTAAAAAAAGAATCATAGTCCTTTAGCATATTAAAAACCTACTGGAGGGCAAGAAATTCTACCCTGTCATGAACATATGGTTGATGGCTTGACAGAAGTAGTGCAGTTCTGTTGTGGCACTAGAAGGGTAAGACAAGGATAAGGGGAGAAAGTGCAACTCCACAACTGTTCCTGAACCACAGAAAGCGCAATAAGGCAAGAGAATCCATAGTTACAAAGCCTGCGCTGGAACAGTCAAAACAGGAGGGGAGCTGAGGCCTCAGGAAGTTCTGTAGAAAAGGTTCTCCTGACTATCTCAAAGTCAAAACCTAATCAGCATTCACAGTGTTTTCTGCATGTGGAGGGGAAAAAAAAAACAAAAACAAAAAACATTCTCTATACTGTTCCAGTATGAAAGAAAGAACGATCACTGGCCAGCCTAGTCCCTTCACAATCCCAAGGGCAATACTACACATTACTGAGTTTTTATCTAAATGCTTTCAAGTAGGACACAGAATAAGAAAAAAGCTCTTAGCTGTATTCCTTGGAGATACATCCTAGATAGGACAAAGCATCTTTTTACTCCTTTTACTTTCTGGAAAAGCCTAGTAGTCTGAAAATTTTTCTCTGCCCCTCCAAAAAAAAGCTTTATTCTTGCTTGAATTGCCAACAGTGATAGATAAACACAGTCTAGAAACAGTCATTCCACACTGTTTCTCTTTCCACAATTGTACATAGTAGCTAAAAAAAAAAAATTGTAGAGATGAAATGGCCCTATTCTCTGGCTCCAACAAAGGCTTCAAAATTACACAGAAGTTCACAGAAACAAACCAATTCCTTCGTGCCTTCAGCACTGCAACTTAGTCAAGCAACCCTCAGGTAGGTTCTGATATCCAAGCTTTGACAAAACTCATTCACAGGTATTTTAGAACACAAATTGTAAGAAGGAAAAGGGCTAAGAAGGAACCTAGTAACGTAAGTCAACTTAGTAATTTTAGAGTCAGAAATAAAAAGCTTTTGGTTAGGAGAAAGGAAGATACTGAACACATATCAGTACTGAATCAACATTGCAGAAACTGCTTGCTTTCTAGTAGCCTCTCCTTAAGGATATTCTCAAAGGAGAGCCCCTGGTGACTCCACCACTGCCCAGCCACAGAGCTTCAGTCGTTTCGTGAAAATTTATCAGCCCCTGGAAACGCAGAACTTAACAATGGGAAACAGCTCCTGGCGCCGGTGAAGCGCTAACACGGCTGGATGAAGGGCTAACACACCGAGCTCGGTTCGGCCTCCCCGGAGGCGAGCGCTGCCTGGAAGACTGAAGGGCCCTGGAGCAGCATGAATGCGGCTGCGGCGGGGAAACCGAACCGGACCGGAGCGCAGGGCCGGGGGCAGCCCCAGGGCGCGAGGGGCCAGGCCACCGCCGCCTCCCCCTCCCCAAGGGCCACGGCGGGGCCCTCTCGCCCCGGCGCCCTCCGCCGCCGGCCGCTCCCCACCGGGCCGGGCCTCCCCCGCCGCAGCGGTCCCGGCTCCTGTCAGACTCAACGGAAGAGCCGGGCCTCCCTCCGCGCGGGCGGCGGTCCCGCCTCCCCTCCCGAGCACCCGGCCGGGGCTCCCCCCACCCCATCCCGGCAGTCCCGGCTCCCACCGGTCCGGTCCTCCCCCAGGCGGCCCCAGGCCCACAGGGGGGGCCGGGACCGGGCCTCTCCTCTCCCCCCTGCTCCCTCCCGCCGGGTGGCGGCGAGGGGCCGCGTCAAGCCCCCCCGCCCCCGAGCCCGGGCCGCCTTACGCTGTATGGCGGGGGGCGGCGGGTAGCGGGCCCGCAGCTCCGGGCCGCCCCCCTGCACGCCGCTGCTCACGTAGTTGCTGGGGAAGATGCCGACGCGCTGGTCGATCTTGCCCGTCCACCAGCCCTCGTCGCCGGACACGTGCGAGTCCCGGGACAGCACCTGCACCACGTCCCCCGGCCGCAGGCTCAGCTCGTCCTCGCCGCACGCCTCGTACTCGAAGACGGCGGTCCAGAGCGGCCCGCCGCCCGGCGGCTCCCCGCCGCCCGCGCCCTCCTGGCTGAGCTCTGTGAGGGGCTCCATGGCGAGGCTGCTCCATAGGGGGAGGCGCCCGCGGCAGCCGGGCGCTGCGGGGGGCGGCGGGGCCGGTACCGCCGCCTATTGTTCATGCGGCCCGGCGCCCGCCGGCACCAGGTGCCGCCGCCGCGGCTGGCGGGGGGAAAGGGGGCGGCGCGGGGCCGCCTCAGCCCAGTGCAGGAAGGGACGAGGGCGGACAACGCGTGCCGCCGAGCCGCCGTCGCATCCCCCCCCTCCTCCACCTCGCCCGCCTCCACCGGCCGCTGCACATCCCGAAGCCACCTGACTCTCTGGCAGCTTCGGCGGCGGGAGGGAAGGTGAGGCTCCGCCTCCTCTCCGCTATTGGCCAGCGCTACTGCCCGTCAACGCTGCCCTCACCTGATTGAGAGCCCTCGCTCTCTTAGCCACGCCTCTTCCCTGCCCCGCCTCTCGCCCGGGTGTCTCGCACTCACCAGTACCCCCCCTGCATTGGTCCTCATCTCGTCAGCTTTCGCTTCCCATTGGGCCCCGCGGCGCCTGTCAGTTAAGCGCTCCCAGCTCCGCCTTCCTCGCCGCTTCTCATTGGCTGGGGAAAGGGACATGACACGGCAGAGGGTG
>WHYT01017399.1:186063-203266 GCA_009806455.1 Tetrax tetrax | reverse complement strand
CCCCCCGCTCCCGGGCCTCCTGGGGAGGGCCCGAGGCAGGCCGGGTCTCCTGTGGGTGCAGGCGGTTGGGATTTGGGGTGACGGCCGTGTGTCGCCAGAATGTCGCGGAATGCTTCCCCCCCTCGCGGGCCACCCGAGCGGCCCCCGGCGGGCGGCCCGCCGCCCCTCCGGCACCCCTAGGGCCCGCCATAGCTCGGGTGTAGTCGCCTGGAACAGGGGCTTAGGCCAGAACCCAGATCAAAGCGGGGGCTAGGAAAGTCTGTGTTTTTGGTTATTCCATCCGGTCAGCCTGCACTTCAACAGGGGTGTTACCTGATTTTTGTACAGTTAACACAGGTGCATCCCTGCTGAATGCCTGTATTAAAAATTAAACAAAAGAATTTACTTCTTGCTCTTGTAATTGGTGTACACCTACTTGGTTCTGAAAATACAAACTCCTGTTCCCTGCAACCAACATTTTTACAGCTTGGGAAGATACCAGACTACATGAACAGAATCTGTTTGTATTCACTCACATAAAAGGGAAATTTTCTTTCCATTTCACTCTAGCTTTCTTTAAGATCCTCGTTCCATTTTCAGCGGTAACACTGGAAATTAAAAGTCTGTGTTTATGCTTTGTCGTAACAAAGCCCCCTAATGCTGCATGAGAATCCCAGGTACCCTGACCACACATGTTGTCTTCCCGCTTACGTAAGACCTTGGGCTTAGTTTTTCTTTAGTGTTTTGTAAGTGGAGTTACCGCCTCTGCAAGATTAAAGGTTTAAAAATTCTCTATTCCCTAATAGGGCATTTTGTTTGTTTTATGTACAGGGTGGCTGCTAATATCTCTTAAGTTTTGTGCAGTGGGGCTTTGTCTATCTATCTATCCTTCTGTTAGCACTGTGCTGCTGCCCTTAGGAAGCACCAGGGTTTTAGCTTTAAAAAGAACGATGAGGAACTTAAAAATAGTATGCTTTGAGTCAAAGAGGTAATTCAAAACCCTTATGGTTTTTTGTATAATACTTGAATTTGGTTGTCTGTTTTCTGGGAAAACACCTCCACCCAACTGAAACTTGGTAACAAGTATTGCAGAGAACCCTGCAGAGAACTGAAATTTTTGTAGTTCCTTTCTTTTTTCACAAACTTCAGAGCCTTTATTTCTGACATAAACCAAAAACCACCTTGCCTAGAAAGAGCTGTCATACTAATATCCTTATTTTACACATAAATGAAAGAGCAAAATATATATAGTTGAGGTTGTGTCCTGGTTTCACCTGGGATGGAGCTAATTTTCATCTCAGTAGCCAATGTGTTTTGATTTCATATGTGAAGGATGTTGATAAACACACTGATGTCAGGAGTTGTTGCTAAAGAGACCGAGGTCACTGTCCGGCTTCCCAGGTTTTGCTAATGTGCACGTGCAGGAAGCTGGGAGGGATGCAGCCAGAACAGTTGACCAAAACTGGCCAAGGAGAGTATTCCATATCATAAACATCATGCTGAGTATTTAAGTGGGGGTGGGCTGGTGAGCCGGCTGACTTTTCTCTTACTGTTTGGAATCGTTCTGGGATCATTAGCAGTTGTCTTTTTTTTTTTTTTTTGATGTATGATTACTGCTCAGGACAGGCTGTATTGGTCATCGGGTTGTCAGGTCTTGAGAAATTGTGCATCATTCATTTTGTAGTTCATTATTATTATTCCTGTTGTTATTATTATCATTATTTAGATATTTTAATATATATATATTATCTTTTCCTTTGCTATCCTAGTAAACTATCACACCACTATCTCAACCCACAAGTTTTCTTTTCTTCCTGATTCTCTCCCCCATCCCCTGGGTAGGAAGAGGGTGAGTGAGCAGCTGTGTGGTACTCGATTGCTGGCTGGGGTTAAACCACGACAGGTCAGAACTAACATTTCAATGTGACATATGCAAGATTTGGGGATGCTGCAGCACTAGTTTTCAAATTTAACTTGTGTAAGAAATGAGCTTTAGATTTTCTCCTGTATCTCCATCTCCTCCTGCCAGTGAGGGTGGAGCTCAGGATGCATCCTCTGCACTATTCGTTTGTTACTGGAGGGTATGTTTTCACAATTAGCAGAAGCTTATCCAATATTACTCTCTTGCTGAAAGGGACTTTCCTGCCCTTTGTCACATGCTTGACCCCGTTTCCTGATTGCAGAGGTAGTGACTGCATGGCTGTAGAGTCATTTCAGCTCATTTATCTAATTGAAAGCTAAGCTGCCAAGTAAAAGCAGTTAGTTTTCAATCAGCTTTTTAGGTTGATCTGACTTGCTGTAGGACTGTATGCACAGTCATTAAAGCCAGCACAACATACGGAAGCAGGACAGGACGGGTGAAAGGGACAGCAGACCTGGCTCTTTCAGCAACAGCCCAGTTAGGTTACTTTGTCCTGATCATGAAGCTGGGGGGAGTATAAAATAGTTACATTCATAATTTTTGGAGTTCAAATAACAGATGATGGAGATGGAATCTGAAGGACTGATGTTAGTGTCCTGTCCCTAGTTAAAATGGCCTCAGTTGCATGCAATACTTTTCTATCCAAGATTACCTAGGGAAAAAAATCATTTATTTAATTCACACAGTGAGGAATTATTATGCTTTAGGTGGATATTATACTTTAAAAGTTGTAATATAAACATTTTAGTGAGATATAAAAAAAAAAGAAGTCTCCTGTCTTTCAGCTGTTTGATGCTTATTTGGATCACTGCTATAGAGCACTAAAAGATTTAAAGTGCAGAGTTATATTAGTGATAGTGAAAACCAGGATGAAAGAAAAATGACTTGTGTAGAGGCTCAGGCTGCCTGCTGCAGTGACCTGCCAAGACAGAACCCTGCCATCTTGTGGAACTCCTTGATACTGAAGTACACTGTCAGCTTTGCTTCTCAAAGACATCTTGGGGTTATTTTTCCTCTTTTTTTTTTTTTTTTTTTCCACCGGTGATGTGTTTGTTTCTACAGGGACGGTGTGACTGACTCAGGAAGCCCAGAGCAGCCAGTGCCTGGAGCTGGAAGAGTGTCCAGGGAAATTCTCTGAAGAGCCGTGATAGGATTTCCCCGTTCTCACAGAATTCTCTTGGCATCTTTTACCAGCCATGTCAGAGACTGGTTTCTGAATGAAAAGATTTGGCTAGATTGGGAAGGCTGTTCTTAGGATCAAGGTAAATAGAAGAGTCAGTAAATGTTAAGTTCATATTTCAGTAACTGGCAAAAGACAGAAGAAAGGAACATTAAAGACTGTCTGCAAGCAGTCTGTGAAAGATGACATTTCAGCATTTACAAGATACAGAAAAATTTTTGAAATGGTGCATGCCTTTCTGGTGAACATATAGTCTAAATGCTACACGAGAGGATTTTTTCTTATGCATTTTCTAATAAGACTGTATATGTTCCTATTATTATTCAGCAGATCTGAATGATGGGAATTAGATTTTAGATACAACAGAACCAGTCCTCAAAGTCTGTTTCTGAATACAGACTCAGTGCTTCCCCAATTTTGGATATAGATTTTGTTATAATATGTTTTAAAAGGAGACTCTAATCTGCAAAATGCAGATGACAGTCTTAAGGGTAGTTCAAACTTCCTCCAATCTGTGAACTTTGGACTAAAGATTTTAATTCAGACTCATTTTTGCATCTACATTTTAAAACCCTAACAAATTATTAGAGGATTAAAAAAAAAGCCAGTCTATGCCCAGCCCTTTTTAAAAGAAACTATGGAAAGTACTCTGTTTATTCAACTCCATTATTCCCATAAAATTAAGATGATCATCTCAGCTTTTGCCCTGCCTTTTATAGTTGTTTGAGCAGACTACTAAACTAGTACTCTCAATGGATACCTTTCCTCTCTTCACTGGACTTAGCAGCTCTATTACAACATGTTACCACTGTGCCAGTCCAACCTATATTGAATATAAAAAAAAAAAAAGGAAGGAAGAGGAATGTCTAAAAAGAAGAAAATGTACCAGCACAGTCCAACTACACCACATACACCACAGTACTAGAAAATGACTGTACTTCCAACTATAGCTATGATGAAAGCACATCCCTACCAGCACAGTAAGAAAGTATAAAAGATTAAGGAGATGCTCCTTGGCACATCTGCTTAGTGGAGCTCACTCCCGTGGTAATTTATATTGCATCTTAAATTAACCTAGCACTTATGCTCTCATTTGGCTTTTATACCTTTCAGAGGATATATCTCAGCTGTGTTCCGTGGTTATATCCACAGCTACAACCATATACACCACTCTGGAGAAGTATCTCATGCCAGTAGACAGATTTGTTTGATCAGGTGCTGATAGTCTCTGCTCAGACAATGTAAGCTCTACTGACAAATGGATTCCTCTCTCATTATAAATTGCCTCTCTGCATGGCCGTAAAGTTGGACTGTATTTTTTTTTCCCACTTCAGCAAGGTACTGCTTTGCCAACATCACTTTAGCGTTGGTTCTTCCTGCAGGGGAGAGAGGTAAGCCACTGGCAACAGAAGCTTTATGAACTATGCTGTGCTAGCTAGGAGGCAGGCTGCGAATCTGGGTCTTTAGCATCCGAATCAGTAAAAGAAAGAGCTCTACTCTGCTTCATAAAATATATATGCTAATCTCCCAGATGGCTGTATCTTCTTTCTCCATAGAGCAGATGACCTGGAAAATAAAAGAAGACTAAAACACTGGAGAATGGAAATTCTGGGCCAAAATCTGGGAGCTTCCAGATTTTACAGACAGACTTGGCTTTTAAATTTAGCTTGAATTTGTTCTGATAATAAAATATAGCAATGATTACATGACTATTATTACAGGTCACAGCATAATTTCATGTGTGACATGAAGCATTCATACATTTATCAGCATCTCTATCAGAAAAATAAAACAAAGGAAGACTTTCAAATTACATTTTTGACTACACTAAAAGATATACAGCTAACAGAAATAATGTTTAACTTTGGCTTACTAATGACTACTGTTTGCATACTGTGTATTATCTCAATTCAAGCCACATTTATAGCTCTTGTTTAATTTCTCATTGGTTGCATTGCTGCTCCTGTAGAGGAACACCAGAACCGCAGTGCCAGATGGACAACATCGTGCCACAGTTTTGCAAGTGTATGCAACAAAAAATTAACTTATTTGAACAAAGGAACTGAGATTAGCGAATACTCCCTCCCCAGTCCAGCAAAGACACCACAGCAAACCTTTTGGGTTTCTGAAATCTTTATAGATGCTGGTGGCCTTGGTCTTCCTTGTTATGTTTTGTGTGAAAAATGAAGCAGGAGCACAGTACCCTTCGGTGCCACAGCGTATGGTGCAGCACTCACTTAGAGTGTTCTGTGCTGCCTGGGGCACCTCGTCTTCCCTTCAAGGCCTTCTGCCCAAGACCAAGTTTTCCTTGTTTGTGAGGGCAATGGGATTTTGATTGGAAATAACAAAAACAAGACAGAAAACAAGATATTAGCTAGTCCATGGTTTTGTTTAGGGTTTTAAGTTTGTCAAACAAAGCCTTTGGGACAACTTTCAGATCACTGAAGCCACCCTTGAATAGCTTCAGAAACAAAACACAAAAATGAAGAATCCTGCATCTGAACTCAAACCACAGGAAACAGATGCAAACTTTATTCCTACAACAGACACACACAACATCCACTAGATAACAGCATTCACATCCAAATCATAGCTTTATACCTAAACATAACTCTGCTAAATTTGCCATTACAAAGTTATCAACATAAAATAGGTAGCCTTTTCATTTGGAGTAAAATAATCCTTTTGTTGACTGAGGCTGATGTCTTTTTTTCTCTAATTTGTATTCAGTAAGTTAACATACTATTCAGAGTAATAAACCTCAATCTAAAACAAGACCAAGTAGGTCAGTGCAGTAGTAATTTTTTTTTCATGTTGTCTTGAGGGAATAGGCAACATTTGCCTGCTGTCTTCTTTGATTTGCAACCACAGTTTAAATCCTTAGCAGAATTAGTTAGAGGAGCCTCTTTCAAAAAATGTATGACTCTTTACCAGAAAATTTTCTGTCTTAGTTTTCCTATATAGTGTCTACTCTTTGCCTGGTGACTAAGCTCAAATATGATGCTGTACTCATTCAGTATTTCACAAGGCAACTAGAAGGGGATTTTCTTTTACTTACTCGACAATGGATCTAACTCTGTTTTGATCCTTTAGTTAAGTGTGGTTAAGAGACACATCATATTTTTATTGTGATGCCATCTCTCAGTGCTGGCAGCACCAGATCCATAGGCAGCCAGAGACATCAACCCATTGAGCAGGGATTTCGTGTTATGCTGTTGCAACCATCTCAAGGAGTCTGCCTTTACACTCCAGAATAAATTTGTATTATCTACTTAATTTATTTTTTTTCCCTAATTGGCAGTCTTAATTGGTGGGCTCTGGTCCTGCACACTGTCAAGGCACTGTACAGTTCACTGTGCAGCTGAAGCTTTTGTAGAATGAGGGAGGTGTGATTCATACACAGATCAGTCCCAGACTGCAGACTGTTGAGTGTCTTTGACTCTTAATTGGTACCTGAGTAGTTTTCAAAAGGTAACATTAAACATAATTAACTTATGAAGGATATATGCCTCCTTCTTTCTCATCGTGTGGTATTTTCCCATCAAATTACACCACTGAAAGGGCCTGTAAGAATAAGATTCATTAGTATACAGATGGCAGGTTTTCTGCACATACATATTGCTTAAGCATACACCTTCCTGCTCCACTGCTGGTAGAATCTGAAATTTTGTATCACTGGGAAGCTTAGAATCTGAAAGGCCTCCTATCAGACCTCTCTTGAAGTCAGCTTTGACCCTTCTGTTTAAAATAAGTAAGACACATGGCTTGATAGGAAGAGAGGATTTGAAAAAGAGTCACAATAAAAGGTTTTGCAATTCTCTCTTTTTTTTTTTTATATCTATTGTTCTGTAACTTGTGTCAAGTTAATGGGGAAAGGGGTAACAATGAACCAGCACTCAACAGAGCGAGCTACATAATTCCCTCACAGCTTTAATGTTCATGAAGCATTCCCCTCAAATTGATGCCGGCAGAGCCTTTCCGTTACACCGCAGCAGCACCTACGCGTGCTGGGCTCCCTGGTGCTCCCAGGGGACTCTGTGAGGAGTGAAGCCTGCAAGACAAGCACGCACCGCCCTGGGACTGTAGACAGGTACCTGGGGAGATGGAAACACTGAACAGAAACCACTGTTTTCTAACAAGCTTCAGGAAAACCTGGACAGAGCCCACTGTTTTCTAGTAAGCTTCAGGAAAACGTAGCATGCTATTTGCCTATATTATTTTTAATGCCTATGTAAAATATGTTACAGTGAGACTATTTTGATGGCTACAAACAGTTCATTTTTCCCATTTTCACACAGTTATCCTTTCTAGGATAGCATAGCTGCTTCACTACCAGCAAAGAAATATGCTTCCCTTCTATCAAATTTTAGTGTACGAACTGTTTTGCCTCCTTAAATCCTCAAATTGTCAATACATCATCATTTGCCGTCTTCAAATTGTCTATACTGTGCCAGTGTCAGCCCCTGGGCAGCCTCTCTTCTCAGACCTGCACCGGAGAGGCAAGACCAGAAGATGACACGCACAGGAACTTCCCAGCACTTATTTTCGGTCATTCTTAGCGCTGGGAGGGAGTGGAGATCCCCTCACCGGCGGGCGACGCCGTAACCGGCACCGGTAGCTCTCACCGGTCTCAGCGGACACAGCAGCAGCAGGAAATATTTGGCTGACGCGGGGGGGGACACACACAAATCCCGCACGCCCCGGGGCGGGGGGAGGCGGCCGGAGCCCCCCTCCCCGCCTGCCGCGGTGCCGCCGGGGGCCGCCAGGGGGCCGCGCAGCTCGCGGGGAGGCCCCGCCCCCCGCCCGGCGGCACCGCCCGGCCCCCGGGCCGGAGCCCCCCGCTCCCCCCCGGCCCTGGCCGGGCAGCTGGTTTTGGCATCCTGCGGGGAACAATGGAGGAATTCTCGCCCAGGCGGTTTGGGGTCCTGCGGGAGCCGCGCGCTCTTTCCTCGGGGCTCAAAGCCCATTGTTTTTGTTCACTTGGATGCAACAATGCTGGCCTGCGCAGGACGGATTTGTTTCCCAGTTCCTCAAACCATTATTACCTTTTCCTGTTCCCCTTGAGAAAACGGACTTTTGATACCCTGCCAGGTTGCAGTATTGAATTCCCTGCCCGTTTCAGCGTGAAATCGCGCCAAAGGCAGGCGCTTTCACTGAAAGAGGGGAAAAAAAATCACAGAAAGAATGTGGAAGAAAACCTTACTCTGGAAAAAAAAAAGCAAGTTGCGTAATAGTGAAGGAATGAGGTAGTGTGAGTCATCTTGCTTCATCTGGTCCAATTCTCACCCTTCCAGGAGGGAGTCTGCCAGGCCCCTTTGCACCCCATGGCCCGTAAGCCCAGCCAGGGGTAGGTATGGCACCACAAATACAACTGTCTCCAGTTCTCTCCCAGCACATGTGAGAAACCATCTCACACTTGCCCTCAGCAGAAGCATAAACTGTCTTCACCTGCATTTTGTCACAAATGACACCACCAAACACAGCCTCATCTAGGTCTGCAAGGAGCTTTGGAAGACTTAGGTCCACAGGCTCCCCTAGACACCCGGTTCCTCCTTGGAAGACCCCTTTTCATGGTCCATGCTTCATACTACTCTTACCATACTTCTTCTCCAGCTTCCCCCTCAGAGCAACTAATTTTATCCTCTGAAACAGGGGTTTATTTCAGTTCTTTCCTGTTTGCCCTCCAGTTTACCCTTTTTAATCTGCTGTGGGACTTATGTGTGCCCGTACAAATCCTGTAAGTGTGAGAAAAAAGAAACACACGCTTTTGGGATGCAATCTTGTTTCTTTTTTGTGAAAACTGTGTAGTAGGGGAGGCAGGCTAATTAATTTTCACTGACATGGATCTTGATTCAAATGTGACTGTACAGGCACATCTAGGACTCCAGGCTTTTTCCTTAACTCTGCTACTGACTGATTCAGATAACACAACAGTTTCCAGGTTTGTATCCACAGAGATACACTCTCAGCACACTTCTACCCTTATTTTGGATAGAGAGTCTTAGAAAGAAAGACGGATCACAAAGACAATGGCTGTTATCAGTGGGAAGAAGACGAGGTGCTACTATAAAGGACAAGCTTTCAGTAATGCAATCTCTCTTTTTCCTGTAGACTACACAAGGCCACACACACCGCCTGTGCAGCCTCCTCCTACTGAATTCCTTTTAAGGTCACTCTATCTAACTGAATTTGATGGATTTTCTGGAGACATCAGTCCCACTCCTACTAAACCCTGTAAGCCTGGAGCTGATGTTCTTCCATCACTTCATTAAACACAGTCCTTCGTAATTTCTCTGTTGTATTTATGAGAAAATCTGACAATTTAAGCACTAATCTCAAAGTTTATGAGGTGATGAGTTTTAAAGAACCAGGAGATGCAATTAGCTAGTGAGAACAGCATCCGACAGAAGTTCCTACCAGGCCTGCCAATCACACAGAAATCTTGTTGAGAAAGTACATGTTGTTTAGATCTGCAGTAAGGAGTAAGGCAGAAGGGAAGCTAGTGAAAAGTTGGATTATTATAAGCTCTGAACTGTTTACTTATAAGACCGAGATCCCACAGAATTTCTGCGTTAAAAAAAAAAATCAAGTTGTGTGCAGTTTTCTGAATGTCAGCAGAAGTAATAGTTGTGAATAAAGATGCTTTTCAATATATAGCTTGCAAAAGTATGCCTGAAGATATATCTTTTTTAAAAAAATTAAAATGTTTTGCTTGTTTTCCATCATGTGTCATTTAAAGATCTACAAGAAAGCATTTAGTTGCATTGCTACCAACAAAACTGCGAAGCAGCAGTGTGTACCAGAAATTCAAAATTCAGTCCAAGAGTCAAAATACTTTGGCCACCTGTGCTTAATTCTGCTGTTACCACAGCAAGATTGTTTTTCATATGATTTGTGTAACACTCAGTATTGAATTAAATCTTGGAAGTACATTTTCTACTGCAAAATAGCTTTTTGTGGTTAAAACACTGCTTGCAACTAAACCTCCTCTTTTCATGTCATGTCACATGCTGAAATAATGGCAAAAAGATAAACCACTCTAAATCTAATTTTAACTGCTGCAAATTTTGTAATAGGTTCACTAATTTCTGTTATGTTTAGAACACTGTATATAACAGCTATAGGCATACAGCTTACAGATTTCTGATGCAACCTTCATTGGCATTTCTGGGTTCTATAAGCAGCATGAAGCAAAGTATAAATCTCTCCAAAAGGGTTGCTTACTCCACCCTTCCTTTGTGTTGAAGTAATTTCTGATTTTTTTTTTGCCTTCAGGGTTATTTTTAATGTTAGATCATTTCCATTGTTTATCTCCAGAAAAGTGTTTCCAGGCCATTTTGCAGTCATCACTGTTCTGGGAAGGCCTATGAAAAGGTGAACGTTTTATGTTTCTCTGGCAGATGTGGTCAGACATATATGATTGTCATCAGTATCATATACCTATATCTAATTCCTTTGCTCTCTAACAGTTTTCTCCCTGCTTATTTTCATTGTTTAATATATCTAAGATTTCCCAAGGGGCTTTCCAGATGCCTCTGGATGCCTGAAGATCTGTCAGAATCTGCCCTGAGGGAAGATGCATGAAGCTGCTCCATGATGGGCAAAATCCTCATTACTAAGGAAAAGATCAGAAAGGAACTCCGCAAAGGGTTGCTTGTGGATCTATCCTCTCAGAGGGGGTTTTTCCATTGAAGGGATAGACCAACAAGCAGTGCTTATAGTAACACCTTTTGGCTGGCTGAGAGTTGGAATGAATCTGCCTGCAGTTCTCTGACTGGTGAACTACTGTGCTGTTCAGTATCTGTCCTTGATATGAAGTGGGGAACAATCTCATGTGATAAGTGAATATAGAGGAGGAATGAACAGCCTTAGTTTCAGCCTGCTGCCTTGTCTCTGAACCAAGAAAAAGCTCACCCGTCTAAGTGCTGAATCTGCAGAAGCTGTGGTAGTTTGTACAGATGCTTTTTATGTTAAACATCACTCTGCTTAATAGATCAGGATCTGGGAGATCTGGGTGCTGGCTTTGTCAATGATTTATGTCGTGAACAGGAGCAAATAACTTGATTTGCCACGTTTTTAACACCTATACAAAGGAATTAAGGATACGTCCTTTGCAAGTTGCTTTTATCCACAGATAAAAAGAAAAAAAAAAAAAACTATATGCAACACATGCATTAGTATCAGTGCCACTTAACAGATAACGTGGATTTCCCAGGAGTGAATTTATTTTTAAGCCACTTTTCTTGGCTGCTCATAGTTGTGTACTCAACATGGTGCCACTGTGGCCCTGCTGTTGATGAGGATCATCAGGCCTTACCTGTACGGATGAGCACAAAGAATTCTGACAATAGACCTCATGGACACAAGGATAAATGTAAAAAATGAAACACAGTTTGATGTAAAAACAGGCTAAGACGATCAGCTAATGCAGCTGAAAGAATATCTGAATGAAAAGTGATGCTGTTTCAGAACCTGTGGCGTATCTATACATGTGCATAAATGCACGGGTCTATATACATGCATTCGTGTGCTCTGTGTCGACAGGGACTGCCTCACTGGGTTACAGCAAAGAGCTAGCTGAAAGTAGGGGCTGCAAGAAGAGGCCGAGTTGAATGTGTGTATTTATTTCTGTACAGCTATGGGTTTCTTTTACAGTAAAAGCTTCCTCCTAAATCATTTAACATCAAATGCTGTTTGTGGAGGGTAGGTTAAAACCAGTTACCCGTTGAATGGCTGCAACAAATCCATTCAGCCAGCAGGGGAGGGAGAAGATCTTTGAAGCTGCTGTTGTTTTCCTGACAAATAATTATGCCACCTCCAGCTGGCTGCCAAAGACTCTTTCTTTAAAAGCCATATGTCCTCTCTAATAAAGCTCTCATCACACCTCCTTCAGGCTTCCCTCATTCTGCTGTACTTGTGCCTGATTTCGTTTGGTTCATGCAGTGGTACGCCCGGCTGCAGGATGATGGCTTCCTTAAGCTAGTGCTTAGAGAAAACACAGCTTAGTGAAAAAGGAAAGATTGTCTGGGACAGCCTGGGTCTGTGCCTCTGTGATTCCTGGAATGTTACTCACTGGGTAGCTCATATGGGTTTTTTTCTTAAATAACTCTTGAAAGGGTTGCTGGAATCCAAGTTACTTTAGATCTGCCATAAAGTGGCAGTGTTTCAGGGCTCTCCCCCCAGATTAATCATTTTCACATTCTGAAATCTGTCAACTGTACCTTCAGGAACTGCCAATTCAAGCAAATACAGGAATAGTAGTCACAACACCTCACAGCATGATTTCATCAGATCTTCTACACTACGCAGGTCTGACCTGCTCAATATTTATCTGGGAGACCTTCAGAAAGAATACAGGAAGGGGCAGATCTTGTGACGCAGCTGAGATTTCTTGCCAGTATAAATCATACAAAATCTCTGAGAATTTAAACTTCAGTTGTTCAAAAAATAGCACTGCTTCTGCTGCGACCGACCTATATTGGTGCTGAAGCAATGTGTGACTAGAGATGCTACCTTTCAAAAGGGATTTAAAACTGAGATTCTGCAGTTCTTTTCTCAAATTCAGGTTGTTAACTATGGCCACATTCCATCTTAAGGCAATGAATTACATACTGTTTCCAATAGTCTTGAATGTCAGAATTATTCTTCACACCTCCTACTAAAGCACACAGTCACTGCCATATTCCACTTCAGACAAGGCTGTATTCAGCGAGGAGTCTTACATACACAGTTAGCAATGGAGTTGGAATCAGACAGAAATATAAAGTTAGTTTTCTGTTTATTCAGAATGGAGCTGAAATCCAGGAAAGATCTAGGGAAACTGCCAAGGCCTGCAGGGCCTCTCAACTAATCTGCCCAAACGAACCCTTGTACTTGTATGAAATCCAATCGCATGGACTTGTGACTTACATCCTTACATTGTCACTCCAAATTCTACCCACATTTCCTCCTTGGGATTCCTAATTTTGGCCTCTTTTTATTACCCTGCAATTGGTAAGCATTTAATGTTTTTTATAATTCTGCCTCTGACAGTGTACTTTAAACTGAAACCCTCTTCTAGGCAGGGACTGACCAATTCAAAAGGCTTAACTTGCTTAGAAAAATGGGTAAAAAGAGCCATAAGAGAGAGAAAATTCTTTAAAACCGAGAAGATGGTCTTGGGGACTCACTCATATGCTATGGGAGCTTTGTACTTCAGACAGAGAGTTTTAACTGTGAAGAAAGATCTGAAATAGGAATCTATCCCAGTGGCATCATGAATCATTGTTTGGTAGAAATTTCTTACAGTGAGGCACCACTGTGCTGTACTTTAACGAATGTGGTGTAAATGCTGCTAAAAAACTGTCAGCTGGGTGTTTGGATATTCTAATTTTAGCCTTGTTTATTATGTTTCATCTCCATGGTGGTTTTAGGCAATTCTTGTACCAGCAATGCTAGCAAATTCCTCTTTTTGAGAGAGACCTTGTGGTCACTGGGACACTGATGAGGCTTCTCTGTGTGATTTTTGCACAGACGCGTTCACACAATTAGGTCCTGTAATGTGAAAGTGGATGATGCCGTTGCATTTTCTTGTAAGAATCACCAACAGTACTCTCTTTTAGAGGAAAATTCATCTTAAAACTGCACTCTGTCTCTAGCAATGAGACCATTAAGCCATTCCAATTGATTTTTCAGCCACGCTGACACAGCTGCAAGAGGTTAGGATAGTGAGACTGGGCCCATGTAGCTGCTAAAAATTTACAGCAGAAAGCTGTATAGAGACAATTTCTAGACAACAAAGTAAAGAAGTGGAGTTGAAGATGCTGTTGTTCTAGTGGCAACTTACAGAAGGTTGCTATCAACAAGTTGGTAAGAATTCTTTTTTTCTTAGCTGTCATGAGACTTCTTAGTCTGTGTGCATCTATTTTAAACGGTTTTCCCCTTTCAGCACTCCCTGCTAATCAGAAACTTATGTAAGTGCTCTTCTTCAGGGAGAATCTTGCTTTGGTCTGCTTATTTTGTCTTGAGAAAACCACAGGGCTCAGAAAACACACAAAAGAGGTTACATACTCAAAAGGTGCAGCAGGCATCTGAGACAAACTGCAAGGGCAGGATTAATGGGACTGTGAGCTTCATGGTTCAGCTGTTCGCAGATCAGTAATTAGCATCCTCCACCCGGTGAATTGATCTCTCCCTGCGTAGCACTGTGAAGTACTATGGAGAGCTATATTAGTCACAAGGATAATTGAAAAAAAAAAGAAAAAAAAAAGTCCCCAAACATTTCCTCCCAGCTCTTGGTTTGTGAGGGCAAGGACTATGTTCTCCCACACTGAGAGAGGGGGAATGGTTTGGCCTGCCCCACAAGCTGCAGGGCAGGGTGTATCCCGAAAGGGCAGGTGGATCTGGGACTGTGATAAAGGTGGGTGCGGGCTGTGTGCTGGGGCTGCATTGTGTCTGTGAGTGGTGAACCTGCCAGCACAGCAGGGAGAGGAGGTCTCCTGTGATGTAACCTTCCTGCTGGTAAATCTGTGCCTGGTCTGTACTGAGACAGTAAAGAATAGGGTTGGGTTTTTTTTTGTTGTTGTTGTTGTATCTTAAAGGCTGCATTCCAACTGGGAGCAGGGGTACTGCACAGGACTGAATTTCACAGAGCAATTTCATAGTAACCCCTTAGTATGCAAGGCTGAACCTGGTGTGACTTTTCTGCTAGAAAGGGAGTGTGGTCTGTGAAAGGATCTGGCTCTTGTTTAGAAGTTTGTTTAAAAACCATGCAAATAGCAGATAAGCTGCCATCAAATGCTGATGGCAACATGTTCAGTAGAATCCTGCAGTTGTCAAAAAAACATTCTACTGTAATTAAAAGCAAATCTACAACAACCTCCTGTTGAAAGAGGAGGTTTTTAAGAAAATTAGGTATGTTATAGTGAAACCAGGCTAACAAATATTATTGTAGAATGACTTTTTGCTTTCTATCAGCCCTGCAAATAAGCCTAATTATTAATACTCATATAAGCTAATGAGAGAATAAAACACAGTTACCACTATTTATGACAATATTCTAAATTTTAATAAATCCTTTTTTAAACCAGGTTGCAATCACAGGGGAATGGTGGAAAAAAAGTCAAGACTTAAAATTACGTGAAGACTCTTAACATCCAAGTAGCAAGTATATATTTTAGCTATTGCTTCTTCAGCAAATCAAAAGGTAGGTGCAATTCTCTCCTATATTAAATTATAGAGAAAACTGACATTTGTCTCTTTCTTTCTTTCTTTTTGGAGCTTTGGATACTGTATTCAATCCACAGTAAGTAGAATGTGTCAGCAGGATTAAAAAATCAGGGTTGAAATGCTGCTGTCTAATGATAGGTCCTGAGACAACAAATCAATAGGAAGAAGTAAATAAAAGTTGGTAGTGAGCCACCAAGGCCTAGTTTGTCAATCTTCATCTGAAAACAAACACTGTATCCAGCATGGAGAGAGAAGTGCTACTCCTCATAATTGTAAAGTGAGTAAACAGTGTTTTTCTCATTTTCAGCTGATTTTTTTTTATTAGCTCCTTACAGCTTGGCATCATACTGAGATGCAACATGAAATTACAAGGAAGTGCCAATCATAAGCTTTTTTTTCTGGACATAATAAATTTCATCCAATTTAGGCAAAATATTCTTTTTAACTTTCTTTTTCACCTCTTGTCCTAATTATCTAAGTTATGTTCTCATAAAATTTAGGAAGTCTTTTGATAGCTGATTTTAAAATGGTAATTTTGGGTATCCCACAAAAGATGTCTGGAGGGAAAGTGTAGAACTTCATTCATTTTAATGAGAAGATAAGAGAGGCTAAAGTACTATTACTGGTGCAAAGCACGCTCCAATATTATTCTTAAAAATGGCAACACGTTGAAGCATTTTTGTGGCAGGCTTCAGTGTTTTGTTAGTGTTTTGATTAACTTCCTGTTCTTGTAATATCACCCATTGGAAGAAGTATGCTCACAAGGTTGGTCAAGAAATTGTGATTACTTTATCCAAGTATTTGGCATAACTTATGTTCTACTGTGTACCATAGAGCGTTGCCCTGATCTTGCAAATACCCTTTCAACCCACTGGAGTGTGGCATGAAGTACATGATTACAAGATCATTCTTCCTTGGCCAAGTCCAAGTCAAAACAGCCGTTTCTTTAATGTGATGCCACACCTAAGAAAGCCAATAATATTAATTTGCTACAGAAGTTTCCCCAATAGCCTGCATTTGTAAGGAGGGCCCTTGACTGTGTACATATATAAAGAATGTGAGGGAAAATGGAATTGAATTATTGTCTGGCCAAAATAACAATTAGAGTTTCAAGTTAGTCTCCTCCTGTGTAATGCTGGCTTATGTGACAAATTACTTCTTTGCCTTAGTCTTGGCATACTAAATTACAAGAGAAATGCTGGAGAAAAATAGGTTTATCTCCAATAATTTGATTTAATATTCCATCATTTGCTTTAATATCCCCTCTCAAATATTTTATCTAATAAATCGTTCACTCTTCACTGATGTTGTGCTCTATTTTTCCTAGAGTACAGTCTTTTCATCTACAGAGAGTAATACCCATCCTAAAAAAGTACTGTAAGGCTAAAGTAGAGTGCAGAAGATAAGCTAGTTATTTGTTGGATTGGAGAGGTATGATGCATAGACTGAGTCTACTGCTGTTACTTCCCATCCAGATGTGGATTGCTTGTTTGTTTCCTTTAAAAGCTAATAATTTATTTTTTTTTTACTTGGTTAGTGATGCCTATGACTAGGCTCATTATCAGTTTTACCTTTGGGCATGGATGGAAGCCAATAATATAATTTCCCAATCTTCTGTCCTAATGTTTTCAGCCTGTCTGCATTTAAATAGCTAAACAATGACATTTAATTGTCCTCTCAAGGACGTGATATTCTCTCGCTTATTTTACTGGATGCAGACTAGATCATCCCATGATGAACTGCTCTTGAACAGGGCTATCTATGCTAAACTAGGTTATGCTGTTTTGGATCAGGGTTGAGCCTATAATATTCACGCTTTGCTTCCTCTGTTGGGTTTTTTTTTGTTGTTGTTGTTTTTTTTTGTTTGGGTTTTTTTTTTTTTTTTTTTTTTTTTTTTTTTTTTTTTTTTTTTTTTT
>WHYT01017399.1:117993-158586 GCA_009806455.1 Tetrax tetrax | reverse complement strand
GGGCGGGAAGGGCCGCGGGGCCGGGGCCGGGGCCGTCGCACGCGCGCCCCCTGCCCGCGGCGCCGCCCGGGCGCTGCCGCTGCCGGGCCGCCCCGGGAAGGGCCGCCCCGGGGCCCGCCTGCCCGCCGCGTTCCCCGGTCGGCTCCCGCCGCCGTGAGCGGTGCAGGCGACTCGGAATGCGCCTGAGGCTGCGGCGTTTGGGAAGCACGGACCTGTTACCAGGAAGATGTGGGTGGGTGGGCACTGGCGGGGCGCATCGGGCGCGGCAGGGCTTTAGTCACTGCCACTTGGCTTTCGTTTTTCTGTTTCCTTCCCTTCAAAATGGGGCAAAGCTCCACTGGCTTCCACGGCAGATCGATTGGTAGTCCAGGAAAAAGCACGGTTTCTGTGGAAGCTGTCAGATGTAGCCAGTATTTCTGGCTGGCAGCTCTACCACTTTCTCTTCTGATTGTTGAGCTTGGGGGAGGGATGTGTTTCAGGGTCCATTACCTAGAAAATTATTTGGCCATAGTATAGTGTACTGTGTGCTGGCTGACAACGTGTCTGGATTGGGTGTTGTTAACAAGAAGTTACTCTGGCTTTTCTGCTTGTGTCCAGGCTTGAGTATAGTTGGTTTGGGAGAATTTCTGTTGAGTATATGTTTGTACCTGACAATTCAATCAAAGCTGCTGAAATACTAACCTTTAAACCTAGAAACTTTATTGACATTTGGACTTGGAAACAAATATATGAGAGGTATGATCCTCTTATGAGAGAGGGGGACCATTTCCTGTTGGCCAGTGCTTTTCTTCCTAAGTTGTGTAGTTTATGAAATACTAATATCTCACTTTAGATTTCTTAGTAGAAAAGTGTGAATCATGCTAGGTGTGATGTGACCAGTTATGAGCATATGAGTTAGAATGTAATTTGCAAGTCTGCTAGATCTGGATGCTATGACAACTTAAGGTAGAAACTGCATTGTGAAAAAGTGAGAGTTAGTGAATGAAATCTTGAAGTTAGAACTTCATGTGAGTGCAGCTGCAGGTATTGAGAGCTTTGGGGTCAGGCATTTGCTTTGTTAAAAAGCAATTTGTAAGACTGCAGTATGAGACATTTCATACTAAGAAATAGCTAGTGTGGAAGAGGAGTTTGCAGCCCTGTACGGTTAGTTTTTTCATTCATATTTCATTGTATTGGAAAAGGTAGCTCCTAGGCTTCTTGTTTGAAAACTTCAGACTTCTGGCAAGGAAACCGCAGGCTGAGACAAACTACTTTTAAAACCAACATTAATGTGACAACAGCTAGATAAAACTTGCAACTAAGCAAATCCTATTTACAAAACCAGTGAATCTGCATATGTTTGGGGTTCAGCTGAATATGGGAAGAGGAGAGACCTTTTGGTCTCAAAAAAAAAAAAAAAAGCTACATTTACGTATTGCTCTTCTGCTCTGACAGAGTAGTCTAGTACTTCCTTGCTGAGACAGCTATTCAAAAAGGTGTGGTGTGCTATACTCTGTATGCACAGGAGACTTCTGAAGAGGGGCTGATCTATATTCTACGTAGGTCTTTTGACAGCTAATAAGTCTGGATCAGCATTTGAGTCTTCTGCCACTTCTAAAGCAGCGGTTAAGCTTCAGTTGCACATACTATGGGGTAAACTTCAGTGTTGCCTAAACCTTTTTTTCTTTTCCTGTGCAAAGGGAAAAGACTGGCAAAAGCAAGCTGCTTTGGGTTTTGTTGAGGTCAGAGAAATTCTCTTGCTTCATAGCTCTGGACAAATTAAAGATGCAACAGCAAGTGCCAACTTCCCTGAGAATAAGTAGGGAGATTAGTCACAAGTTAAAGCAGATTGAATCATATTTGGCTGTTTTCCCTTTTTCCACCCTCTGCAGTTTAAGTGTTGTCTAGACATAAACTAAACAGGCAGAACTGTGATGGTCATCTTAGCTCTTTAGCATCTTAAGCTCTTTTTCAGAATAAAAAGCAGTAAATATTGCAGTGCTATAGGACACACATAAATAAGCAGAACTTGCTTAAGTCTTAGGTAATTGTAATCTGAATTCTGAGCATGGCTCACTGGTGTGTAGGAGGGAGTTTCTAAGCTAGCTTCAAATGACTTGTTGCTGGCAGACAACCCTGCGTGTTTAAAAAACAAGGTATATAGAAAGACTTAGAATGCTGGCAGGTTTTACATTACCTATAAAACTTTCTCACATAAGGAATTCCAGGATCACTGTGTTGCTTTGATTAGGACAGCAATAACTGTAGTTAGTCCTAAGTTGCTTTGTAGCAACAAAGGCACAAGTATCTTCTAAGAGCTTCACTTGTAGCTGGTTCTCAAGGCTGAATGCGTTTTACAGTATCACTTTTAAAAAAAAATATTTAATCACTTTTTTCAAATGTTATTTAACCCCGAACAGGAATGGCACACTTAATCTCTTTTAATTATGGTGATTTAGATGCATTTACTGCTTAAAGACTTGGTTTATTGCACCCAGTGTTGCTAGTCTTTTGTCTGTGCATTCCTTCTATTGATCCTGTATTTTCAGAATCTGGTAATGTCTGTGGTTAGCAAGTCATAACATAAATCTGTGTGTTTCTTTGTACCTATATGCCAGTCTGTTAGGGCTGATAGGTTTAACATGTGGTGCAGACCAACTGAAGAAATTAGTAGTAGAATTCAGCTAGCCTTTCTTCCTTGGTCCCTCATCTGCCTTCTGAGCTGAAGCACTGGGAAGTCTGAGATCTGTACCCTGTGTGAAGAAGACACAGATGTATACATACGTCTATCTGTATACTGATCTGGATACTTTTATTTTTCTCATACGTATTTATATACTTAACCTGTCCTTGCTGGAAGTGTAGCAAAAATGAAAGTGTAGATCATGAAGGAACTGGAGTGTAGAGGAAGAGAAATGTCTGCTTGAGTGAAGCTGCTTGAATCTGTACTCTTGGATTTGTGGCTTGGCAGCATGCATACAAAACCACTGCTTTCTAGACTAGTTAAATCTATCCTGTTGGATATTTGTATTCAGTAACAGACTCAACTGTGCTTGTTGATCTGCATAACTGTCATAAGAGCTGATCTCTGTTTTTACTCTAATCTGAAACTCAAGTTGTGAGAAGAAAATATGCTACAATGAGGGAACAGTACAACAAGGTTGTAAAATATAGTGGTAGAGTTGGAAAAAATACCCTAATTGCAGAGGCCAATGTTATGCATCAGTGTTGCAAGGGGGAGGGGAAGAGAGGAGGCTGCCAAAGCGCTTCCCCTAGTAGGAATGCTGTTTCAGCCCCACCACGTGCGCAGGAGGGGGTGAAGTCTTGGCTCCAGCACTCCGGGAACTTTGCCAGTGACTGAGGAGAAGCCAGGACTGCACCTTGCTTGGGGTGATGGGCTTGTATGTACCTACAAAACTTGTCTGTCAAAATCAAGCTCATTTAGACAACAGTTCACTTAATAGGCACTTGATTTCCTGGCTTGTGTATGTAGTTATAGAAGTAGGTCATATAAATGTCTTTTTGCAGTGAACTTTCTGAAATAGGTGCTGCTTGTTAAACTAAGACTTTAAGTACTTAAAGTTGAATGTATGATGAGAATCCCTGATATTCCACATTGCTCTAAACCATACGTAATTTTTTGGCTACTCTGATTCAATTTGTACATCTTGAGGTTTCAGTCAAAAACTAGATAACTTGTAACTGGACAGACTTCCTGATAACAGCAGTTCTTAAGGGCTCTGGCTGTTCATAAACAAAACATAGTGACAAAACAACATCTGTTGTTCCTTGATCTTTTCCCTTCTCCAGTATGAATGTTTCCATAAAATGCAGGCCTTAAAATGCTTGAACTTGAGAGCATTTTACAAGGCAACTCTCACTGCTTAACAAATGTTTGATTAATATCACTTTTACATAAGGACTTGTAATCTGATTTAGGTTGGGAGACTTAGTGTTTCCTATAAATGTTCTCAACAGGGGACACATCTAATTTTGAAAATAATCTGTAAACTTCATTACATTTGTAGTGTTTAACTAAAGCTGTATGTAGTTAGGTAAGATCTATATGCTCTTTGTTTCTTCGTAAGTATGAAGCACAGCCTGTGATCAGTGAAATTCCCTCTAGTGCCTGACACTTATGTACTTGAAATGCTGAATCAAGATACAGTGACCTTTGTAGTTCAAATAGGAATATTTCAGTCCTGTAACTAGTGGTCTGAGGTTTCTTTTCTCTTCTAGGTTGACCACTGGAGTCTAGGAGTACCTAAAGCTTTTTCTACACACTCTTTCACAAAGGGTGTGCTGTGATACCATGAGCTGACCTCTCAGCCAGGGACTTCCAGAACGGGCAGTCCCACTCCTCATACCTGCATTACGGCATCTTACCTTTGTCCATGTGTATAGTATGATTTTCATAAGTTGTGTTGAAAGGTTTAAACTAGGAAAGTAATTCCTGAGGGAAAGGTGGTAGAAAATTGGTGTCCTTTGCCTCCTCCTCCATCTTTCAGAGTACTACTTAACCTCCTGTTAAGATTTAGGGAACTACTTTCATCTAGGAGTTTATCTAATGATTGCATTTGTTTAACCACTAGATGACTGAATTTTTCAACAGAATGTAATTAAAGCAGGCAGTTTTTGTATGGTCATGTCTAGCTCTTTCTTCTCTCCTACAAGAGCTTTAGTTGTGACTACTCCTATTCAGTATGTGTTTTCTTTTGGTGCTAATAGAAGTGACTAGAGGTGTGCAGTTCTCTGAAATGCTGTTACAGCTACAGACTTGTAGCCAGGTGGTGTCTGCTAACAAGCTCTAACCTGAGGTTTTTAGTCTGTTGTGCCCAATGAAAATGCATTAGAACTTGAGAAGAGAACTAAAACGAGCTCTAGCTGCAAATTTGTGGGACTTAGATTTGTATTTCAGTCTTGAAGACAGTATTGTACAGGATGCTCAGTTATGCTGGCAAGAGACCTGTCTCTCCTGAAATGTAGTAAAGTGTCAAGCACAGTTTAAAATACTAATCTCACTTTAACTTTCCTTGGCTTATGGAGAGAAGACCACTGTATTTGATTTGCCTGGCAAGGTTTTTGTAATGGGGGGGCTACAGGGGTGGCTTCTGTGAGAAGCTGCTAGAGGCTTCCCCTATGTCCGATAGAGCTAAAGATAGCCAGCTCCAAGACTGAGCTTTGGCCAAGGCTGAGCCCATCAGTGACCGTGGTAGCATCTCTGGGATAACATAGTTAAGGAGGGAGAAGAAAAACCAGTGCAACTACAGCTGGAGAGAGGAGTGAGAATATGTGAGAGAAACAACTCTGCAGACACCAAGGTCAGTGGAGAAGGAGGGGGAGGAGGTGCTCCAGGCACTGGAGCAGAGCTTTCCCTGCAGCCTGTGATGGAGACCGTGGTGAGGCAGGCTGTCTTCCTGTAGCCCATGGAGGTTAATCGAAGAGCTGAGATCCACCTGCAGCCCATGGAGGACCCCGTACCGGAGCAGGTGAATGCCCAAAGGAGGCTGTGACCCATGGGAAGCCTGCACTGGAGCAGGCTCCTGGCAGGACCTGTGGCCCCGTGGAGAGAGGAGCCCATGCTAGAGCAGGTTTGCTGGTGGGACATGTGACCCTGTGGGGGACCAACACTGGAGCAGTCTGTTCCTGAAGGACTGCACCCCATGGAAGGGGCTCATGCTGGAGCAGTTGGTGAAGAACTGCAGCCTGTGGGAAGGACTTACGTTGGAGAAGTTTATAGAGGACTGTCTCCTGTGGGAGGGACCCCACACTGGAGCAGGGGAAGAGTGTGAGGAGGAAGGGAGTGGCAGAGGCAATATGTGATGAACTGATGGCAATCTCCATTCTCTGTCCCTCTGTGCTGTTGCGGGGAAGGAGGTAGAGAAAATTGGGAGTGAAGTTGAGTTCAGGAAGAAGGAAGGAGCTGGGGGGAAGGTCTTTTAAGATTTTGTTTTCTTTCTTCTTATCCTACTCAATTTTATTGTTAATTAATTTTCCCCAATGTTTTGCCCATGGCTGTAATTGGTGAATGATCTCTCTCTGTCCTTATCTCGACCCACAAGCTTTTCATTATATTCCCCTTCCCCTATCCTTCTGGGAAGGGTGAGCAAGTGGCCACGTACTGCTTAGATGCCAGCTCGGCTAAACCATGACAACCTCAAATGGAAGCTGAATGTGTCTAAGTTTGGCAAAGGAAAATAGAGAAGGCACCAGTGGTTTGGATTGGGTTGCAGTAACTCATCCTCTTGAGGCGGGAATAGAGGCGAGTTGCTGGTACCATGCGTACTCATGCTGTACCACAGCATGAGACTCAATGCAAAGTGTGATTAGACAGCAGAGTATGCTGGATGTGCTAAAACTTCTGTTCCCAGAGTATATGCCCTATCCAGAGTGGAATAACTACTAATGAATATGAATAATGAAAAGCAGTGAGTTAACTTGCCTTATTTTTAAGTTTTTGCAGTCCTGTGGAAACAGGATGTGAGGGTGGGAAAGCACCCTTTAATTCTTTTTTGGGTTTGTGGCAAGTTACATGAGGTGTTTTGCTTTTTTTTTTTTTTTTTTTTTTTTCCCCTGCTTGTTCTTAAAGCTTTCCTTTGCAGAACAGGATAGGTAGATTTTGCATTCCACAAGATAAACTGGATAAACTTTTGTCATGTAGTCTTAAACTGACTCTTCTGGTATTGGCTTCTGAGCACTAGGTACTTGTAAAGAAGAGGATAGTTGAAGTTGTGTTTGTGATTTTGTAGCAGACTGCTAAACAGGTACAGGAAGCTCGTACTTTTCTCCAAAGTTAACGGGCTTGCCCTTGCCTGCAGGGAGCTAGCTGCCTCCCAAGTTCTTGGCAGTGGAAGCACTGCATCTCTTGAGGAAATCCTTGTAGCATTGCCTCAGGAGGTGTATGGGTACCATTAGTATAATTGTGGCTCCGGGTTGCTTACTGATGCTGTTTTTAAATAGCTTTGTTTCCTCTCTCTGCTCCCAACCTGGTGCTTGGTAAGTTAGTCTCCCTACCCATTAGGGTCCTGTCCAGCTCAGCATGCAAAATATAAGTTAGCATACCTCAGCTTAGTTTGCCTGTCATACTTCAAATGTTATATTAGGTGTTGACTTAAATTGTATTGGAGGAAAAGGCAGGTTAAACTTCATCTCTATAAGAAAAGAATTCTAATAAGTAACCTGCCTCCCGATTGATTCCTGGCTTAATTATTTATACTTGTTTGGCTTTAGAAATGTTGTATTGATTATTTGTTTTTGCTTACTGTCAGAAAGTGAGCAGCCAGATTAAGGATTGGTTTTGGTCTGAAGTCAACAGTCAAATCAATATTCATAGATGTTTATTCTTTTATCCCTGTTATTAGTGCAATATTTTGTATTTGGAGATCTCTTCAAACAGTGTTTTTGCTAAGCTCATGGTTTAAACTGTGTGACAAGCACTGCTAGTTCTTCTAGGACTAATAAGATCTTGAATATTTAGAAATATTAATATTGTAATTGGATGTCTTTTAAATGACTAAAACTAGCTTTATGTGCAGAATAGAGGACTCTCTGTCTTACTCTCCAGTCATTTTGCCTTTCTGATTCTGCAAGATGTGCATGGGGGCTTTGATCACCATAAAGACTCTTCTCTTGCAGTGGTCTGTATAGGGAGGGTAACTAGGTGTATGACTTAACTGTAATTCTCCTTAGACTATGAGCTCTAAAAGGACAATTCACTTACTCTTTTCATCTACTAAATTAATGTTTGTGCTAGGTAACATGCTGTTTAATTTTGATTGTCATAAGTCTCTGTGTGTGTGTATATATATGTATATATTTATGGCTGTTAGCATTATGTCAAACTACACCAGTGGAGCAGAGGATAGTGGTGCAGCAAAATATTTGAGAACACAGGCTCTTGTTGCTTTTGTAAGGAAATGGTCTGTTTGTGGATGACTAAGAGTTAATATCTCATTTTGCTTAGTGACTGCCTGGGGAAATGGCAAAATTATAGATGTGAATAAAAGATGAATTAGAAGGGTGAAAGTCTTGAAGGGAAATCCGTACTAGTACTCTGAGTGCTTATTTTACATAGCTATTAGACTGCACTTTATCAGTATCTGTTGCTGAAGCGATTGATCTGTAAAAGCTTTATGGGCCTCAGCAAAAGTTGCATGAGAAATTTTATTCTGAGTGGAATTTCAAAAGTTAAATTCAGGACTGAGGTTTTTTCATGTGACTTTTGGCCACCTTTGACACAGCTGAAAAATCCTCTTCAGAACTTCTACGTTGGCAGCCTTTCCATGGGCACAGATAATCTCTGCAACATTTGGTCTTGCAGGTTATCATGGACTACTGCTCAAATGTGTGAGCCACATATGAGAACAGTCTTTTTTTTTTTTTTTTTTTTTTTTTTTTTTTGGTTTTTTTTTTGTTTTTTTTTTTTCAAAATGGATTTTGTTGGTCCTGTTTACTAGCCCTGAAATAAGGTCATAACCTGTGCTTGGTTTAGTTTTCAACTTGTTTAAAATCTTTCCATGTTATTTTATTCATAACAACTAATCTAAAATATTTGGTGTGACAGAAAAAAATCACGCTAGCTCTAGGTTTCCTAGTCTAGGTCTTACATTCTAATAGCCTGGAAAAAGAGAACAAGAGTTGAATTTGATTCTCAGGCGCTAGTGATAAGTCTTAGCATGCTGCTGTGGTGCTTTGTAGTCCAATTGTTCCTTTTTTGTCTTGCTGGACTTTTAACAATCTCCACGTGAAGTTTGACGATAAGGGATCTGTGTTTAAAGCTTCATTTTCAGTATGATCAATATTTTCTGTATGAAGGAAACTGTTAAACTCTAGATAGCTTTATGTTTTTATATGGACATTTGACCTTGTGTTCATTAACTCTTTCTTACTCTCTTTTGAAAGGCCCTTCCTTCTTCCATGATGATAGTAGCTGTCTACTGCCCGGTGATAGCAGCTCTCTTTATCGTTTTGAAGATGGTGAATTACCGTTTGCACAGGGCACTGGATGAGGGAGAAATTGTGGAGAGGAATGCCAGTGAGCGTATGGACAGAGGTGCAAAAACAGAACAAAGCAATGTTTCAGTCAAGAGGAAAGACAGCAATGGGCCCAGGTAAGCTTTTTGCTGATGTTTGTGTATTGATTCAAATGATAAACAGTCCTGTCTTCATCAGATCTGTAGCTGAAATGGTGGTTGAAAAAAACACTGAGGAATGTAGACGCAGAACTCCGTAGTTCTGAAAGACTGTTTAAGCCTGGTCTTTAAAAGCTGACTTATTTATGTATAAGGTTTGAAATGATAGCTTCATGTTAATTTCCTGGTTTGTCCCCAGAAGGAGTTCCAGAACAATATTGAAAATACTGGAAGCACTGAAACAATAGCATGGGAAATGTGTGCTGATTAGGTCACTAAATACTTAATGAACACAACCGGTACAAGTAACCTTATTTCAGCAGTAGACTTAGTTTTAAAAATCTAGCTGTGAAGACCACGTATTACATGCTAAGTCTTTTATCGCTAAAGGGAATGTCTGATTAGGTTTCAATTTGCTTAGTTTTGCAAAAACGGCAGTTATGCCTGGGGTCATGCATTGGAACTTACTTCAGGAGAACACTGTCTTGTGAATTTGGAAATTCTGGAATTGCTCAGTAATGAAGATTATGATTCTGAAGTACTGTCAATAGGAGGTGATTCCTTTCCACAGATGTTTGCTGTTGCCAGCATCAAAAAACCGAGAGGTCTTCCTCCTCTGACCAGACTATTTGGAGAAAGAAGAACAAAAGATGACTCATCAACAAGGGCAGCCTAACCAGTCTGATTAGACTGGATGTGTTGTGAGCTGTATTATCAAAGCCTCTGCCTGGCTCCAGATAATTGAGGTCATCTTAAGAGTTAAACTGCATTAAATTAATCCACCATGACTTGTTGGCTTTTAAAGACGACCTTTCTCTTTTCTGTAAGTTTCTAGTACTGGTAGCCGTGAATAGTTTTCAAAGTGAGGCAATTAGTATGCTGTCCTGACTCTTTAAAAGTTGTGTGTGTTTTACTAAAAAAAAAAACTAAACAACCTGAAATTTTTACATGGAGACACATGCTGTAAGGAAATATAGTTGAAAGAAGCATCTTAGGTCTGTTTATCAGGATGCTTAAAGAAAGGAAGTGTTGAAGTGATACTCTTTTTAAAGTGCTCGGCCTCAAAATAAAAGGACTTCATTGTGCATATGGGTAGCTTCCTATGAGACGGATCTTAAGTTCTTCTGTATCTGCTCTCAGCTTAGGGAATGTATTGTTAGCAAAAACAGTGTCTTGTATTCCTTCAAAGTTCATATTCAGTAACTTATCAATCTTTTATATCCTGACCCTTTTTCCATGTCGTGTTTGGTAACTGAACCTGCTCATTTTAATTGACTCCATTTAGATAACCATATACATTTCTAAAACTGTATTGAGCTATTTTGGCAGAATGCTTGCAAAAATGTATATTAATGCTTATTCTACCTAATAAAATTCATTAAAGTAAACTAGTGGTCTGTTCTGTTTCAGTGCAACCTTGCTAATGCATGTTTTAGCTGTGATCCTTAGATGTTTTTTTCTTTTTTAAGCCATGCAGCTTTTGCTTCCAAAACAGTAGCCGAGACTTGGCAAGGGACTTCTTTCTACTATTATTGAGAGTTACTTCTGGATGTTTCAGAAGTTCTGTTTTCTCTAAGGAGCAGTTGACATGGGACAAGTTACTACATTACAAGCATTTGTGAGCTCAGAAGTAGAGGTTAGTTTGATGCTGTGTGTCCTGCTTGCCAACTAAAGTTTCATTAACTTTTATATGATCCTTGTTCCCGCTTTCAGGTCTCTTAACTAGAACTGGGAACAAGGTCAATGCAGAAATTACGGAGTTTCTTTTTGGTAAGTGGGATATACAGTATATACTAATCTTTGCCTGGAAGCCTACAAGAATTCTGGGATAACATTCAAACCAGTAGAGGGGATGTAGAGTGAGTGTTTAAGATTGAGCTGTCACCTTCTTAATAAGTTTTATATTGGAACACTGATTTTAAAAAATCAGAATATTAGTTTTGATAGCTTAGACTGCAGCATGTGATACCAAATAAATATGTAGAGAGAATATAGTGTGCAAAGCTGAACTAGAGTTTTCATCATGTGCCCCCCTCCCCTGGACCATTTTAGATATGGATGTTAATATATTTGAAGGATTAAGCAATAGTCTAGTTTCTGTTCAAAAGTTATGTTCAGGATTCTGTTTAGTTTCTAAGAACTGCTGTTCTTTCTTTCTGAAGTTGTTTAATTGCAAAGTGATGCTTTCAGGCATCTGACAAAAATTGATGTGGTGGTGTTTGTAGGTTTACATGAAGTGCTCATTATCTTCTTGGTTTATTAATAGGATCAGACTCTGAACTTTCCCTAAGAAATGCCTTGTTTATTTTTTTCCTCATCCTCTTTATAAAGGTGAAATTCTCTAGTTAGTATTTTTGAGAGAAGCTAGTCTTAATTTAAAGATAGGAATGTGAGTTTTCTGTAGCTTCTAGTGCAGTTGCTGCTTTCATACTTAAGGAAATGGTGTTGATAATGCTTCTGTGAGGTTTCATGAAAACAAATAATGGGAATAGAGGCTTGTAATCAATTGCACTTAAAAGGCAGAAGGACATAATCTTTGAGTGTGAGTGGACCCACGTAGATACCTTAAAATGCTTAAGTTAGTCTTGCTTCTGAAGATGTGAATGGGATTTCTTTCTTGTGTCGATGGCTACTATGGTTCAAAGCATCATAAAGCGTTAACCTGGTGACACTGCTATTGCCAATCTCAATCAGCATGGGAGAAGCTGTAATCATACATACTACATGAATTTCACATGTACTTCTACAAAATAAAACTGACAGCTGGAGAATGTAGTTTCCTAATTTGTTGCATCTATGATTTACATACGATCTACTGAAGTATGACCAAGAGAAAGAAAAAAGTAATCTCTGCAACTCTTGCTCTGCCTTTGCTATTTTTTCTTGCAGTGTTCTGTGTCTGGTAGACCTGTTTTTGAACTTTGAGTTGTTTTGTCTTTTTGACTCTATAATTAGTGATTCAAACTTTAAAGAAAACTTCTTTTAATACTTGAAGCTGTTATGGTCTAGCATTTGCAGTACATGCTGTGTTCCTTCTGTGTTTTGAGAGCAGCCTCCTGACTAGTTCTCCTGCTATTTTAGTTGGAAATTAAGGACAGAAGGTGTTCAAAAGAAAGGAATAAAACTCTTCCTCTGCTTTGTCCTGAAATAAAAATTGCTTATTCCAAATTCTCTCTAGAAGTTCTTGTCTGAATACCAGGTTTCTTCAGTCAGTCAAGCCTAAGTCAGATTTTAAACTTAAGAATTCATGTAGACTTACAGCCTCTTCAGACTTTTGATTAGTCTCTGACATGCTAATGTAATACAGCTGTAATTAGTAATTTTAGATAGGACAGTTATTAATAATTAGAAATATTATTTTAAATTTTTTTTGCACCATCTGAATGCCTCTTCTGCAGCAATCTCTGCAGGTAGCTGGGCATAATTTAGTCAATCTTCTCAATTTTTGTAGTAACTTCAGGTTTTTTGCTTGCAAACTACGCAAAAAGTGTAGCATTGCTCTAAGGTATGAAGTCAGCAAACTGTAAGAAACTGATTGTATAACTTTAATAGGAGAAAGGAATGGCCACAATGCTAGCGGAATCATAGAACGGTTTGAGTTGGAAGGCACCATCAAAGGTCATCTACTCCAACTCCCCTGCAAGGAGCAGGGACATCTCCAACCAGATCAGGTTGCTCAGAGCCTCATGCAGCCTGGCCTGGAATGTTTCCAGGGATGGGGCATCCACCACCTCTCTGGACAACCTGTGCCAGTGTTTCACCACCCTCATTGTAAAAAACTTTTTCCTAATATCTAATCTAAATCTACCTCCCTCTATTTTGAAGCCACTACCCCTGTCACAACAGGCTCTACTGAACAGCCTGTCCCCATCTTTCCTGTAGGCCCCCTTGAGGTACTGGAAGACCGCTATCAGGTCTCCCTGGAGCCTCCTCTTCTCCAGGCTGAACAGCCCCACCTCTCTCAGCCTGTCCTCATAGGAGAGGTGCTCCAGACCTCTGATCATCTTTGTGGCCCTCCTCTGGACCCTCTCCAACTGGTCCATGTCCTTCTTATGTTGGGGACTCCAGAACTGGACACAGTACTCCAGGTAGGGTCTCACCAGGGCAGAGTAGAGGGGCAGAATCACCTTCCTCGACCTGCTGGCCACCCTCCTCTTGATGCAGCCCAGGATGCGGTTGGCCTTCTGGGCCGCAAGGGCACATTGCCGGCTCATGTTGATCCTCTCGTCCACCATCACTCCCAAGTCCTTCTCCTCAGGGCTGCTCTCAATCCATTCTCCACCCAGCCTGTATTTGTGCCTGGGATTGCCACGACCCAGATGCAGGACCTTGCACTTGGCCTGGTTGAACTTCATGAGGTTGGCACGGGCCCACCTCTCCAGCCTGTCCAGGTCCCTCTGGATGGCATCCCTCCCTTCCAGCGTGTCGACTGCACCACATAGCTTGGTGTCATCGGCGAACTTTCTGAGGGTGCACTCGATCCCGCTGTCCATGTCGCCGACAAAGATGTTGAACAGGGCAGGGCCCTGAGGAATGCCACTCGTCACTGGGCTCCACTTGGATACTGAAAATAGTTCCTAAAGGATTCTGCATGCTGTTGTAGTCGATTGTTACGCATACGATGATTAATCCTAAAAATTTGTACTTCTTGCTTGTTCCTACAGACTTTTTGTCGTTGTTGTTTGTAACTAGCTTTTGTTAATCCCTTAGTTTGTGTGTGCTGTCACAGAATATAGCAGCTGTGATTAGAGTGTGGTGATGTTGGCTTGTATTGTTGTTTATGCTGATATCTGTTGGTTCACTTTTAGACAAAATCATCTCCCACCCTGACTAACTACCCAGCTCTATGCATAAAAGCTTATTCACAGTGACTTATTTTTCTACTTCATAGGACATACTTTAATCATATGCAGTGTTTCTGAATTAATTATTCAAACAGGAAAGGAATTTCATCTTTTTCTGAAAAGCATTATTTGTTTCAGTTGTCATCATAACGTATGCTGAACTTAAACATTAAGTGAGAATTTTTCAGTTTAGTCTTTAACCCCGTGTTGTGTTCTTAAAATGCTTATATAAGGAGTACTTTGGCTGAAGCTGGTGGAAATTACTGAAGCTGAATTCCATTTAACTTTTTCCTTACCTGGTTCTGCCTTAGCATAATTGATAATAGCAGATCAGAGAGGACTGTGTAAACAAGCATCAGAGCATGCTTATGTCTCACTACTGAGCTGTACCAAAATGGTGACTTTTCACTTCAATTTGCTGGAGTCCAGTCATAATTGTTTTGCTAACTCGTGGCTGGTTGTCTCATAAGTTAACTTGTTTTTACTGAAGGAATATATTCCTAACTTCAAACTGACTTTTTTTGTCATCTCTGATGTAGGAAGGTTCAGGAGTCTCTGAAGTACTCTCAGGAATATGATCTAGGATGGTTCTCAAGGTTGTACCTTTATGTCTCTGAGATAACAACAGCTTGAAATGTCATACTGCAGAATGAATAATGTTTCAGTTCCTTTAGTCTACAGTTTCTTTATAATATCCTAGACTGATGTCTGTCTGTTACAAAAATCATTAGGTGTTGGTCTTGTTGTGTGAGACTTTTCTATGAGTAAGTCCTGCCATGCTTCTGTCCATTTGTGTCCCCTTCTCCGAAGCTGCTTCATCTTTAGTTTCTTTAGTCCAACTGGAGAAGTGTTGTGCATATGTTCTTTCTCCAGCAAAATGTTGGAGCAGATTTGCCACAGCTCTAAATCATTGATTGCTGGGAGGCAGTTGTTTGTCTTTGGGAAGCAGCAGAGAGCCTCAGTATCAAATTACACTGCAGTTACTTCTGTGCAGAAGTCTCCTGGATCAAGACGGTTGAAGAGAACTGTATTGGGAGAGGAAAAAAGATGTCCCAACTTCTCCCTCTTTGCAATTAAAGTGCTAGGTTGGATCCTTGAGGTGCATTCCCCAATTCATTTCACACTCCGCTGTCCTAATGGATAGAGCCAACTTGCTTTTATTTCATAAATACCTGCCTTTGACAAGCTGAATTATGTTGAATTACAATTTGGTGATGTTGTTCTAAAAAGTACTTTCAAACCAATACTTACTAATCCCAAAAGGGTGAAATCACTAGGGTGTAATAATATATCTATTGTACCTCAAAATATTTAGACTCATAGAATAGTTAGGGTTGGAAGGGACCTTCAGAGGTCATCTGTACCTTTTCTTGGTACAGCCAGTAAATTTTCTGAAGGGATGTTATTTTCTGCTAGAAGGAAGTGGCTTGCATCCCAGGGAGAGATACTGTGTCCCTGTATGTCCCTTCCTTTCTAATGACTTTTACTGGCAGTGTGTGGCTTTCTTGGTTAACCCATCCTTACTTTTGCTTCTAGATCTAGTCTAAGGAAAAATTCTAGAGTCCTTTCCCTGTTCTTTGAAGGAGTTCTATTTAGTACTTCTTCCTCCTGTTGATTGCTTTCTGGTTATAATTGGACAAATGATCCAAAAGTTACGTGTGTGTACATGTAGACAGAGAATATCATATGTCAGCATTTCAGAATGCCTTGTAGCTCGTAAGCCTTCATGGCTTGTGTTGGCTGGTTACAGTGGACTTTACAAGGCAGCGTATAGGGTGCTCCAGCTCTGAGCTTCTTGTGTCAAATGGGCAAATCTGAGATACTAGGATATATTTGAGCCCCTGATATTTGAAAAGGGAAACATTGTTTTGAATCTGCACTCAGTGTAGACAAATGAATTTCTGTTTAACTGGTAGGTTTATGTTTGGTTTGTGTGTTTTTTGTTTGTTTGTTTTTAATATGTTTCAGTGACCCTGGTGGAGGGATTGAGATGTCAGAGTTCATACGAGAAGCAACTCCCCCTGTTGGCTGTAGTTCACGCAATTCTTATGCTGGGATAGATCCAAACAACCAGGTAAGAATTAAAGATGCTGCAGTTGTTGCTTTAGTACTGTTGGCTTTGCAATCTGTAGAGTAATCTTTGCTGATTTTTTTTTTGTTATTGTTTTACTTTAAAATATTGTATTATGATAAACAACTTACCTTTCTGTATTTCTTAACTGCTTTATTAGGATGACGTTGCACCTTCCCAGCTGCATAGCTCTTGCTCATCCCATCTTGTGTTTATTTTAGGAATGGCTGGGTTTTATAAGGCAACCTACTGTCCCCTTAAAGTAGTCCCTTTTGCTCAGTTAGCTTTCTTCTGATTTAGTAAGTAAAAATGGTTTGGAGCGTGGTCAGATAAGTACCAAGACCCACTGTGGTGGGCTTACTTCTTCCTTTTGGTATTAGTGAGCTGTTAGCTCAAGATATAACTTCATCCTTGTGTTCTAACTTTGTTTTTCTCCCTTACTCTTGTGTGATCTGTTATTTAGATGCTTAATTGGCAAACTTAAGTTGTGCTGAATTTCAGGATGCTCCTGTTAAGTCTTCTAAGAATGTATTCGCTGCTGATTATCCCTTGCAATGCTAAATAGCTTTCTAAAAGTTATTTTTCCTGACAGTTCCGACTCTGCAGTCAAGAACGTTAAGTTGTTGAAGTACAGAGCAAGATAGACGCTGGTAGAGATGGAAAGACTAAAACTTTTTATTTTTGGATGACCTCGGCAAAATCTTCACTATTTTGTCACTTCAACAGGGATGGGAAGAAAGCAGTAAATAGGGGCTGCTGTGCAGCAGATGGAAGTGCTGAAGAACTAGGCTTTATTAGATTTTAATGCAACTTCATTATGCTCTAGTTGCTTTGTAATTTCAGGGATTTCACTGGTAGAGTTGCTCTGTTTCTTTATTTATGCTAGATTTATGCATTCAACTTCCATAGTGCTGCATGTACTGTTCCTTCTATTTGGCTTGTGACATTTAGGCAGTTGTGGCATCTTTCTTTTACCAACTCTTCATGAGGACAAGTAGACTGACTGGCCAGACGGTAAGATTATGTTGACCATGAGCAGTGCAGCATCATGTTAAAGATAAAGAAGCTATTCTTGAATGACTTGTAATACCACACCAAGGATTTCCAATATTGAGTCCTTCTAATTAGCTCTCTGAGCAAGCAGTATATAATGTAGCGCAGTGTTATGTTGATGCTGGTGTTTTATCTGAATAAGCCTTCATTATGCAGCATAGATAAGTGATTTTCTCCCTTGAAGAGAGCAGGTATTTGTTAGTGTTCAAAGGAATAGGAAGCAGTGATCCACGTAGGAAGACAGAACAAGGCTGGAGATATGTTTCTTTGGCTGATCTGGGGGTGGGATGGGGGGACACCAAAACTATGCTAAATATACTCATAATAGTTTTAAAGTTAAAGCACGTGAAGATCTGTATTTTTTTCTTGTGTGCATTAATGCTGACACTGTAACACAGTTAAAGCTACTGTGAAAGGAAGTATAGTGTTTAAAATCTGTTTATGCTGATAAGATTAGTGCTCACTAGCCTCCTGTGACTGAATTTGCAGCATCAAAAGAGTATGTGAACGTGAGTTGTGTTTAGTTTTTTGTGTGAAGTAGCTTTGCCATGCTCATGCATTTGCATGCAGCTACAACATTCAGCAAGGGAATTTTTCCTGAAGGGGAAAAAAAAGTTGAAACGTTGCAAAATGACTAACTAAAAGTGTGCGTGACAGTGTAGTAAAGAAAATGCATTAAACAAGCTCCAGCTGCTTTTGCATTACATGTAGCAAAGCCATTGTTCTTCTCTAATACAGCTAAATAAAATCTGCATGTGTCTTCAGATTACCTTAAATTTGCTGTGCTTACAGAGAAGAATTATTGGAATTATGTTTTCTTATCCCTAGGGTAATTTGAACTAGAGATTTTTGAAAAACAACATCCCAATAAGTATACAGTAAAGTCAAATTGCCATTATTTTTGTGTCTTGGGTTCAGATTTGCCTTTGACTGCTCTTCTGTCTTATTTCTGAGTGGTTTAACTATTTCACACATGCATTTTCTTTGAGAAGTGGTATTGGAAATATTATTGAAGGAAAGACAAAGTTCTCCTCAGCACCTCTGCAAAATAGATACGCTACAGATTACAGAATATATGTAGAAAGGCAGACTGCAAACCTAGATGGCTCATTTTCATGTGAGGAGCTCCATGCCTGCTGATTGGCCATTGAACATGCCTGAAAAGCAGATACTGTAAATTTGAAATGTGATTGTAACTAATATGCAAGAGTAGATCACGGAATACTGCACAATGTTCCACTAACTGGAAGTTCACTGCTTTGAGGTAACTGTAATCTGTGTATTTGGAAACTATCTTCAAAAGAAAAGTTGCATTTGCAGGAATGAGAGGGAGGAATAAGATACAGTAAAATTATTAGGTTGAATTGATTTAAGCTTATTTGGCTACCAGCAGGGATCATCTTGCTGTTTTCTGTTCATGATGCTGCTACTTTCCATGTACCAACGTTTAGGTTCTTGTTGTTATCTGGTCATTGGATCAATTCTTAACAGATCTGAAAACTTACCCTGGTAAAAATGTTTATCTTCTCCAATGGGAGCAGCTTCTGGATTTAGCTTGGTGTTTACAATGTTGAACTGATAAGTTTTATATTAACGTGGTGGTTTCTTTAGGCAACCTTCATCACTGCATTAAACATTCAGCTTTACAACAGCAGTTATTAGTATACCACAACACTAGTACTTTGTTTCCCCATTAAGTGTTTTCAAGGTAAATTCCTAGATTATAAATTACTTTTAAAATCTCCAACTATTGGCTATAAAACAGAACAATAGTTGGGTGTATAATTAGATGCCTTGTCATGTCTGTTTGCAGTGGAAACATTCTGAGTCAGAAAGGATTTTACAGCACTATGCTGTTGGATGCTTTTGTGCCTTTGAAAAATCTCTTCTAGGTGTTTAGACAAATGCATGCGTTGCAGTAATAGGAAACAACAGTTGGATAATTCCTGAAAGTTTACAGCTTCTTACATATTCCTTGGTTCTAGGTTGGATCTGGGTTATCTCGTCTGGGAACAGCAGCAACCATCAAAGGTGAGATTTTTTTTATTTTTTTTTTTTTTGGCTGCCTCTTAAAATTGCCTTGCAGTTGTACTTCAGACTGTTTACTGTGTTGTTTCCAGATACTTCCTACCTTGTTTATCTTCAAAACTTTTTTGTGAGCTAAGTCCAGTCTTTACAAATTGGAAGAAATCTTTCTTGGAGTTGCAAATTATGTGCCTAAAACACCAGAGAGAATATCCTGGAATTTGTTCTCGATTTTTCCATGTAATAGGTTTTTCTTTTGTTTGTAAATGCAGAGCCAAGGGGTTGGTTTGAGTGGACTCTTACCTACTATTTTGAGTTCTGTGCAACCAATTGCCCTTCTGGTATTGTATTTCAATGGCTTGATTATTTCTAGATGCCAGGCAACTACTTAAATGGGGTTCTGTGTAAGAGACTTCAAGTTCTTCATGGAAAATCTGTGTAGTTGAATGAAAACTTTCTTATATGCAAAATAAAAGAAACAGAGTAGACCATACTTTGTATCTCTAAAAGATAAATCTTGTGTTACTTATAATTATTATTTACCTTCAAAAGCAACAGTCTTTCATGACAAGTACGAAACCTGCAGTGTATGTAGATGTATGTGTTAATACTTTGAGCACTAGTACCCTTCTTTCTCAAAATTTACAGGAGATACTGACACTGCGAAGACATCTGATGATATCAGTTTAAGTCTTGGCCAGAGTTCTAGCCTATGTAAAGAAGGGAGTGAAGAACAAGGTAAAATTTCTTCTGCATATTAATAATGGTATTTTGTTACCAAAGACACTTTGCTTAACTTGCTAAATAAATTAATGCGATTTGTTGATCAACTCAAAGGCTATATTGAAGCTCTGTTTCCTTTCTTAATTACTCAAAATTCCTGGGATGCATAGCTTGAATACTTCTAATTTTATTCTTTGGCTGTGTGTTTCTTGTTCTGGCACTTTCCATCAGGTAATAAAATTTACTATCCCTTACTGCTGAAAGATAGCTAACTTACACGTCTCTAGACTATCTTTCTCATACTGAAAGTGGCCTGGGATTCATGCATTTCATTGTAGACTAATTTGCTTTGCTTTCCAGTACAGCCAAGTTTTGTGGTTTGTTTTTTGGTTGTTGTTTTTTTTTTTTTCAAATCAGGAGTGTGTTTTCTGTAAAGTAAATAACCTGTGCAGAGTTCCGTGTTTCTGGAGCTATAGACTGCTTCTAATATGCAAGCTATCACAGTTTTGTAATTGTTTTTTCCTAGTATGTAAGGAAACTGCTAGCTTGTATTCTTCAGTTGTCCAATTTTGTTTCATATCTCATTTTTCATTTAGCTTCATTGCCAAGAAAAAAAACCTGCTCAGATTAAAACAGAGCATAAAACTGCAGGGAAACCTTGTGCTTGCTGATTTTTAAATTACTGGGTGGTTAGCTGGAAGTTAACTCTGGAAATACTGTAGTTCATTTTGGCCAATCTAATCAGACTGATGGGTTCCTTTTAGTTGTTATTCTATGATTCAGTGCAGAAAGTATGTTTAGAATACATGATTACAAGTGGCTGTGCTGTTGTAATAGGCAGCTGTTTTGTGAAGTCTCTGAATTTTCACATGTGCAAATACACTCTACACAATTTTAGCATTGTAGTAACTTAACTGGGCCTCCAGATCTTCTGTTTTTAGTGACAGTACCAAACAGGAAGATAGCCTAACTTTCAATACTACCTGCAAGTGGGCACTTTTAGAGGAGCCTGCTTGTGACAGGTAACAGAAATTGTTGTTCTGACTAGGAACTAACAGCAAATTCTCATTTAACAGAACCAATTTTAGAGGTAGTAAGACTCAGTAACTTAGTAGGAAGTTTCACTATAGTACCAATAGACCTATATCTGTGCCTGCATGCTTGCTAACCATGAGCTTACTTAGTATCTGGTAGGAAAGGTGATTTTTGTTGGGTTTTCTATGACTTCAGAGTTAATGGAGTTTACTCTGTTTTCTTTAATAATTTTAAAGTTTACGTGAGACAAACAATTTACTGCATGTAGAAAATAAAACAAAAGGCAAGGTACTCTTTTATAATTAAGAAACTTTGGGATACATAAAAACAGTAAGTCTGAGACACATGAGTGATAGAGGAGGCTGGGAACTTGTCCGAATTGTGTTGTCTGTTATTAGCTGTTAAGATTAAGCTGGTGTTGATGGCTTGTTTTTTAAATAAAAAGTTTGTCAGGTTTGCCTAGATGCTAGGAAATCTTTTAAATGGTAGTGTGATGTGTGATATTGCAAATGGATTTGTCAGTTTATTTACTTTGATATAAACAAGCAGTTGTAAAGCAAATTGTATAACTTACATGAACATTCTATATGAATATTTTTAAATGTGTACTTAAACAGATTTGGCAACTGATCGGAAGCTTTTTCGTCTGGTGTCGAATGACTCATTTGTCTCCATCCAACCTTCATTATCCTCTGGACAGGATTTGCCAAGAGACAACAGTGACAAAGTGTGCCTCTCGAACAACCAGCTTGTGGACCAGTCTAAAACCAGTGCATGTGACGCAGAAGTAGCTTCACTTATAACTCTGCATTCTCACTCCTATAGGAAGGATCATAGACCACGAGGTGTACCAAGGACTTCTAGCTCTGCTGTTGCTTTTCCAGATGCTTCACTGAATGACTTCCCTCTCTATCAGCAAAGACGAGGACTAGATCCTGTCAGTGAGTTAGAAGCTTCCAAGCACCCTTCTGGATCCAGAGAGTCCTTGGCTGAGAACTCTTGCATTTCAGGAGTTTTTCAATTAGATGACATTCTGAAAAGCAGCAGCCCTCAACCATTGGCTAAGAGTGGGAAGAGCAAATCCTTGAAAGCAGACAAAAGCGTGGACAGTTTGAGAAGCCTGAGTACTAGAAGCAGTGGTTCAACAGAAAGCTACTGCAGTGGGACTGATCGTGACACTAACAGTACCATCAGTAGCTATAAAAGTGAACATACTAGCTCAACGCATATAGAAAGTGTGTTGTCAGAGCACGAGGAGGAGTCTCCTAGAGAAGAGAAAAAGGATGGTAAGAAAAAAGACTGTGGTGTTGACTCAGAGGATGACAGTAGTTCTACTACTGACAAAAGGACTAGTAGTGAAAGGACTGCTGTGGAAGTGAGCACCAACAGTGGTATTCAAGAGGTAAAGGGTTCTAATGCATCTGATGAGATGCACAGTCAGAAAGGTCTTGGTGCATCTGCTTCAGAAGAGGCCAATAAGAACCCACATGCCAATGAACTGACTACACAAGCTGACAGGCCACCTGGGAAGGCTGCTGATCAAAGAGATGAGCAGAGTGAGAAACTAGCTGTCTTAGTAGATTCAAGAGCTTCTAAAGAAACGAGTGGAAAACAAAAAGAAGGAGATGTTCGACCCAAATCTTCTAGTTTAATACATCGAACAGCCTCTACCCACAAGTCTAGCCGCAGAAGGACAGGAAAAAAGCGGGCTAGTAGTTTTGATTCAAGTCGGCACAGGGAATATGTTTCTTTCCGAGGTGTATCTGGTACTAAACCTCACAGTGCTGTGTTTTGTCACGATGAGGACTCCAGTGATCAAAGTGACTTGAGCAGGACATCAAGTATGCAGTCAGCTCACCAGTTCAGCAGTGATAGCTCTTCCAGCACCACCTCCCATTCATGCCAGTCTCCTGAGGGAAAGTACAATGCTTTAAAGACCAAATACGTTTCTAAAGAACGTGGGGGCACAGACCCTGAAAATGCTCACAAAACCTATGTAAGCTCTGAAGGAATTAGCAAAAAACGATCTACACGTCGGACTTCTAGCACAAACAGTGCCAAGAATCGTGCCAGAGTGTTAAGCCTGGACAGTGGTACTGTAGCTTGTTTAAATGACCCAAATAGTTTAATGGCACCAGGTAATATAAAACAATTAACCACTTCAAAATCTGATTTGGAAGCCAAAGAAGGAGAGGTGCTAGATGAGCTATCTCTGCTGGGAAGGGCTTCACACTTAGAGTCAGTCACTCGTTCTAGGAATAGCTTACCAAGCCAGGCTACGTTTCCTGAAGGGGAAGAGCAAGAATCAGCAAGTGGAGGTAAGTAAGTGACCTACCAGAAGTACCTGTATTTTATTAATGAGTCTGGTATCTGTGATTTAAGTTGCAACTAAACTTAAGCATCTTCCTGTTTATTCATTCTTGCCGAGTAAGGCTGAAAAAGCATTTCCTTCATAATCTCTTGGAAGATCTACAGAAGTAGGAGTTGAAATCAAACAAATGTTGTGAAATCTATAGGTAGATTTGTTGTGGGTTTGTAACGGGCAGGCTTTGTTAACCAGAGCTGTATCTTAAAATTATTACTTGTGATCAAATCAGACTTGCTCCATTGTATTACTCAAACTTCAAATTATGTGTACTATTTTAAGAGTTAACAATAAAAAAGAGACTATTTTTTGTTGGAAAGATTGTGCAGCTGAGAAAATTTGGAACATGGAAGTGATTATTTAGAGTTACTGCTGCCTCTTAAATAAACTCTCTGGCATGACTCGAGGTGGTATAAAAAAAAAAAAAAACCCAAACCCAGAACCCTTACCATGCTGCCTTGAATCGTGCATTCTTACAGTGGTCTAGTTACTAAGCTGAATTCTCCAGAGAATGTGATTTTTGCTTAGCCTTGCCGTTGTTGGCTAGACACTGTTGTTTACTTTGAGTTTGGGGTCGGTTTTTTTTTTGTTCTCATTATGAGAACACAATAAACTTCCTGTGCTGGATAGAGGAATGTAGTTTCCTCTTACTTTCTATAACTATTGCTTGCTTGGTGTAATGTGAGTACTAAGTTTACCTGTAGTAGCTGGTTCTATTATAGGTTAATAGGGGCATTTAAAAAAAATTTGGAGCTCCTAGTTTTTTGTTTATCACTTATTTCAACTTATTTATCTTTTCTTCATTAGGCATATTGACTGCCTTAACTGGAAGGCTTTTTGTGTCAGAGAAGATAAGTGAGTTTAAAAAAAGTTTTCAGAGCAGCATGGTATTGTGATTTACCTCAGTCTGACTTAGGGGACTGTTTGAGGGAAGTACGTACCAGATAATCTGGATCTTGTTAGCTAAGCACACAAATGCTTAATGAAATTGTATTTTAGATCAAGACAAATATTTTTAAGAAATTGTAGCAAATTTACTGTCCTTGTTATTTAGACTGCCTAAGCAAAGTGCAGTGACTCTTCTGTTTAAAACTTCCAGCTCACAGTGAGATGATGTGTGTACGACCAATAGTTCATTTCCCCCACCCCCGCCCTGACACTGACATAAGAGCAAACTCTAAAAATCAATACAGTTAATTGAGGGGAGGTGGAAGGAGTGTGCTACTCTGAAGTTTAGCTGTGTGTGATCACTGATTAAATCTGACATCACTACAATTGGTTCAGACCTATTTAGATGCTTTCACTTTAAAAATTGAATAAGGATATATACTGGCACTTTCTATCTCTCTGTTATTTCTGTTATTCCTAGTAACAGGAATTGCGGCAGCTTTACTGAAAGATTCCAGGTTGCTCTTTTAGTACTAACTCTGCAAGTAAAACACTTAACACACATTTTTATTATACCTTGTTAAAGTGACAGCTCTTCTTTATGTCTACTGAGAGTAATTTGGCTAGTAAAAGTGGTATAGGGCTAGATGATCTTTAAAGATCCCTTCCAACCCAAGCTATTCATGATTCTAAGGTCTGCTTTATGTCTTTACCATTTTGACTCTATGCTCTCCTTAGCACAAGATTTAATTTCATTTTGGTTTGTGTTATTACAACTTAAAACTGTTAAGGTTCTCTCCTTATATGCAAAGGAGGATTAATACACCTTACAGAACATGCCAGACTTTATATGTGCTCTCCAGTCACCAGTAATTTGAAAGTATCGGTGCATGACTGATGCTGTATATTAGCAAATATTTTAATTGCTCTTTTAAAGAGTGCAATGGTGAGGCAGACCAACCCTAGCACATTTAAAAGCAATCTTAAAGAGACAGATCTGTAGCAGCTTAAGCAGGGAAGCCTTACAGGACATTCTTGTCTGACTGTTCTCTTCAGTTTCCCCTTTAAACTTCATTTGGATAGTGGTAATTTTGAAGTTGTTAGTATTTTTAATAAATGGCAAGCACCCAAGTATTAGTTTTCTGTGGGTTTCAGGCTAACTTTAAGAAGCAAATCTAGATGTAGGTTCTCCAGGTTTGATGACATCATATGATTAATAACACTTGCTGTATCTCATGTTTCTTGTTATCAAGAGAATAGAAAATATTTTCTTTATGATTGTAAGAAATTAATATAATGCTACTTTTTTGAAAGCAGAATGAAAATATCACTTGCTTTTCTTTAGCATTATTTAAATATTTATGCAGTCATGTCTAGCATCAAGCCAGTAATTATTTTGAATTTACCTGTTCATGATCAATCTGAATAATTCCTTCATGTTGTCCTTTGTTTCTACTAGGGTTTTTTTTGTGTAGGTTTTTTTTTTTGTTGGTGACTTTTTTCCAAATTTATAGCCTATATTACAAATTTTGTAACAACTGTATCTTTAATTGTGGCTTTCTTCTTTGGGCTTACATGTGACTAACAGTAATAGGAGAAGACTTTTTAACTTTTTAGAATCCAAGTTACTCTATATTCAGTGTTTCCCACAATTGAGTTGTCTTCACCTTTTGCGAGTGTTTAGACATACATGTGTAATATTAACATACATTATATGTATGTGTGTAGAAATTATGTGAGAAAACAAAGAAGTTATTTTATTTACATGAAGCAGATGAATTACAGAATAAACGTGGTTCAGATTTTAATAAGATCAGAGAATACTGGTTGGATGGGATTCAGAAATTGTCTGTTCCAACCTCCTACTGAAAGACTTATCGCTTTTATATAATGCTTTTTAATTTCTGTGACTGGTTATGATAACTTTCTGAAACAATTAACAGATGCATGCTGAATAACCAAAAGACTGATATTAATACCACCTCCTCTTTTTCAGTCAGCAGCTTTCAAGTTGTTATTTTTCAAAGAGGACTTAAATCAGTAACTATAACTTAATTTTATCTTTAAGTCTTTAGGGAATAAACAAAAAAGTACATTCGTACTTGTTTGTGTTAACTGTTGAAACATGTTTCGTAATGGATATGGCCTTTAGTAATCTTTTACGAAGCAGGATGCTGTACATATTTTACTTCAGCAGATGCAACTTAGCAGTTTCATATCTATCTTATTATGCCAGGAAGTGGCGAATGACTCACTTTGTATATGATAACTTGTGCATTTGAATAAAAATTGAGGTTCATTAAAAGACAGAAACAGCATTTGAAAATTCTGTAATAAAAAATTCATGTGGTGGATGTATAACAATAGCTGTTTAAATACTCAGCCTCTGAAAGTAGCTAATGAATTGATGAGTTATGGGTTAAATGAAGTTGTTTAGATACCTAAAAATTTGCCTGGATGTTTGGGGATGTTTTGGAAATACCACCTTGATACTCTCCTGTTTGTCAGAGGTTTGTGAGATGTGTGCTATTTCTGGATTGCCGTTTGTAAAGATTTAAAATACCAGCATAATGCTGTATGTGACACAATGATGTTTTGTAAAACTTGACCTGATGTGAAAAGTCAAGTGTTCTCCCCTAGTTCTATATTAACTGTAAAAGATGTACCCTTTAAGTTGCTATTCTCCTGGATCTTGCTGTAATTTAAGATTTACTTACTATAAGTTATTCAGTTACATAGCCTTTTGTAAATAAAACTGCATGTATCGTAATGCATTCTTCCATCTGTGCATTGCATAGTGATATTGAAGTAACAGCTCATACTGTTCTTCTGTGGTTTGTGGTCTGCAGTACATCTCTACAGGCAGGCAAAATAGGATTTTGTGAGCTTGGATTAGAATCTTGCATTTCACGTGGCATATGGAAACCTGTTAATCTCTTCCGTCTGCGTATGTTCATACATATATACTTAGTGTATGTGCTTGTAATCATTAGACAGTATCCTATCCAAAGTTAAAAGTACAATTCAGTTCTCTGCTATGCAGCCAATGGTCATGTCAACTGTTTCCAATATATAATTTTTTTTCCTACTATGCTAATGTTGTATATGGTCTATAGTCATTACTTATTTTGCCTGTGTTGTAGAGCTGTTCCATGCTTCTGATGGCCTTAGTTTGATATGTTTTCTGCAGGTGGGATTAATACTGTTGCAGGTGATGAGGCTTCTGGTCTGTTTTCTCAGAGTCTTCCAGTTCACATTCAGACTGCTAAACCAAACAGTTTTGCATGAGAAATCGAATTCTGAAAGAGTTTACAAATTGTAGAAACTGGAAAAGGTGTAAAGTTACTGTAATCTAGTTGTGTGTATGTTAACTATCTCTATTCATGTGTTCAGCAAAACCTCTCCTGTAACTGGATCACATTAAGAAGATTAGCCAGTAGAAAGGGCTCTGTTCCATGTGAGGTTTGTTACTGGAACCAAAAGACTGTATTATGTTACTTGATTTTTAGATGTTAACTAGCAGCGTCATAACGTACACAGCATTTGGTTCAAGCATGACATATAAATGTTAATGTTAGCCCTTCCCAATATTTGAGTTTAAAAGCATAATGTTGTTCTATCACAGCTTTAGTGTTTAAAGGTAGAGTTTCACAGAATTGCCTTTGATTTTTGATATCTTGTCATCTCAGTAGAGGGGAGATGTTGATGCTCAGCACTTAAAGATGTAAACAGCCTTAGGAGTGATGCGTGAGGCTGAAATGGAATTCTGCAGTTTTGGAACTTAACAATGAAATAACACTTGGAATTAATCTTGCATCTACTAATTGTTAATCGCTACCCACTAAAGCAAAATGCAGTTTCAGTATGTTGTGTGGGGACACCATCCTGCTTGTTTTGTACCCTTTCTGGTATTTATGGATAATATAGGGGCTTTAATTACATGACTTAATACCAAAATACTACCATCTTCCTGATACTCTGTGGTTCCATGAAGGTGGTGGTGGGGGAGAAACAAACAAACAAAAACCTCAAGTTTTGTCCAACTCACGGCAGTGGCTGTTGAGAGCAAGTAATGTGTATAGTTGCTTGGCAAAAGCCCTGAGTGCTACTGGTAAGAGACTTCCTGTGCTTGGTAGAATCATGTTCCTTTAGTGTGTCATTTATGGAGTAATAGATATTCTACCTAAAGTTCTGTAGGGTTGCAAAAGGGAAAAGTTAATGAAAAGTGCATGCCGCAGCATTACAGCATATACCAAAAGTTAAAATGAAGCAAAATATACTTAGTATAATTTGGGTTTTTTGTTGTGGTTTTTTTTTTTTTTTTCTTCTGGGAATATTATTTATAAAATTTGACCCTGGTTAAAGCTCTCAAGCCTCCTAAAGAAACCAGTAGTAGTAATTCTTTTAAAGTACTTTGCATTGCTCTGAATGAAATATTTAAATAATTCACATTGGTACTGTTTGTGCAACTACTTCTTGCAATAATTTTTACTTGATTTGGAAAGAAGGGTTCGATTTTGTTCATGAGTATGATGTATTGTTGATAAATCTGCCAAGTATTTATCTCAAACAGGAGTTGAATAAGAATTTTTGATACTTGGGATAAACGAAGCTGCATCTATTAACTTACATTTATAAGCCACTTTTTTCATGCTCCTTTGTAGATGTACCTGGATTTGTTGTTATACATACAGCTGAGAAAGTTCTGAGAGCTCTCTGAACTGTAATGGAAGTACTCACATTGCTGCCAATTGTAGCTATGAGATGTAATTCCAGGACATATCGAAGTTGGCTACTAATTAACATTTGAGGTTATAGTTAATAGAAGCCCATTCAAAGCAAACATGACTTTGTGTATGATATACTAATACCACGAGCCACAGCTTCCACCTTTGAGCATCCACCTGCTCCAGTGTGGGGTCCTCCACGGGCTGCAGGTGGATCTCTGCTCCTCTGTGGGCCTCCATGGGCTGCAGGGGCACAGCCTGCTCCACCATGGTCATCACCACAGGCTGCAGGGGAATCTTGGCCAGGAATGACTTTACTCCTCCCTCTCCTTCTTCACTGACCTTGGTGTCTGCAGCCACCCCCTCACAAGAAATTCTTCACAATCAGGCTCAGGCAGACACCTCTCAGGTTCTCTTCATGTCTCCTCTCTTCACTTCTTGCAGCCAGGCCAAGTCAGGCCAAGATGGCTGCCTGCCAGAGGGTGAGAGCCGCAAGGTCCAACAGGCTTACGCCTCCTCTGATGCTGATTCTTCACTACTACTTTTTTTCTTCTAATTTTTCCGCTTCTTATATCGATATGTTATCGCAGAGGTGTTATCAGGGAACATTCCATCACCAGTTGGCTTGGCCCTGGCTCTAGACCTGGATGAGTCCACTGGACAAAGGGGAAACTTCTAGCAACTTCTTGCAGAAGCTGCCACCGTAGTCCCTCCCACTACACAAAACCAACACATGATGTTAACTCATAAATGCATGTGAGAATTACGGCTTTTCTTGGGTTTTGAACATGAATTAGATGTGTTTGGTACAGAGAAGCAAAATTTCAGTTATTTGATTTGGCAAAGTGTGTTCCGTGTTAGAAGACAGATTTCATCGCTTTTGTGAATGCGTGAGCTGTAAACTATTCATTTCCACTCTCACTGAGAATTTGTAGAGTTGGTCATTACAGTGGTTGAAAATAGTTAGATCACAATTTCCCATTTGATAGGGAAGGAAATGGCATGTCCAAGCATCACCCAGGTTCCGTGCAGACGTTTAGCCATGCTTAACCTTACTCATGTTCAAAACCATCTAGACTTGAAGTAAGCTTTTTTCTTTCCTGAGAAGTGAGGCCCACTTTGTGTTGTGTGTGAGGATTTTTGTTGGTTTTTTTTTTTTTGTACACCACTAGATTGATGTGTCTATATCAGTTGTGTAGTTGCAGTATAAAACTTTGTCTTCAGTTCCATTTAAAACCTTGAAGAACTACAGAGGTTTAGATCAAAACACTTGTGTAGTATAGAGAGAGAAACTTTGGAAAAGCATAACCTACAGGCAAGGTAGTTCAACGTATGTTCAGGTATTCCCAGCTGTTTAGCAAAGGGATGTGAATTACTTGTTAATCTAGAATTTTCTCTACAATAAATTTCAGTCTTTTTTGGGACAGTATCATTCCAAATGCATGACAACAAAATTACATTCTCGTGACTTTTTAAGTGTGTAACTGCTAATTTGGCTTTTTTTCCACGCAGAGGTGTAATGAAAGGGGGAGGAAGAGATGAAATTTAGTAAAAATGTGTTCATACGCACAGTTGCTTTAACAAATACAAAAGTCAAATTACTTCCTCTTTGAAATTAGATGTATTATAGTTGGGAATAGGTGTGAGAGGGTTAAGTTTGCCCCAAAGTTGTCATTAGGTCTCCAGCTCTTATTTTATTGATTTCTGGGATGCAGCTTTGTATTTCTAACTTGTGCACTTTGAACTTCAAATGTGGTTTGTCTGTTCTTGAGAACAGATAATGCTGGGGACTCTAATCTGACAACATGCAGAAGAAATTTATACTTAAATTTCTTGACTTTAATGAACTGTAGTGTTTCAACATAAAAGTTTAGAATAAAATAGACAAATAGAACACTTCAACACTAAGCTGAAAAGTTTGTCTACTTAAAGTCAGCAGGAACTGAAGAAGTATAACCTATGTTGACTCTCATTAGATCTTGATTTTGTATATGGATCTTACCTTTCTGGAGTCTAGAGTAAGTGGTTGTAGGTGCAGGACTGGAGAAGTGTGAGTGATGGTCTAAAGTTGTATTTTAATAAAAAAAAAAGCTGTCCTACAGGGATACTTTTATTTGTTTAGTTTTGTTTTTAAACATCAAAACATTGTTATTTTGTAAATATTAAAGGAAGCTTATTTGTGTTAAAACAAAGCTATTTCCATGATGATTAAGCAGCTGTCAGAGCATGACAGAGGATAATTTAGGAGCTTTTTCTTACATCCTACCGGTGAATTGACAAGCAGCTGTACTGCTCCTTCTCATTAAAGACAAGTAGAAACAGAAGCAATACTTATTAATATAAGTAGCTTTCCATACTGGTATATTTTTTAATCCTATGTGTTCTTTAAAATGGAAAAAAAAACCCCAAACTTTGTTCAGTTTAGCTTTCCACATTTCAAACTGTAATCCCTTCTGCTCAGCTAGCAGGTGGTGGTTGGTTTTTTTGTTGGTTTTGGAGGTTTTTTTTGGTGGGTTTAATTTTTTATTTTTTTTTTTTTTTTTACTTAGTATGGTTTCAACATGTAGCTTCTTGAGATGTTGCATAATGTTAGCAGACTCTGAGCTTGTTGGGCTGAAAAGCTCTGCAGTCTTTTCCAAAGAACTTAGACTGCCTCAGGAAGAGCATATATAAAAAGATGTGCATTGAGCAAAAGTTTAAAGATAGATCAAAAATCACTTAGGAGATTAGGTAGAAAGCTATACCAAAATCTACTTTGATCTTTAAAGTGAAATAATAAAGAGCTAGCAAAAGCTAGAACTATTTGCTTGTGCAGCTTTGAATTTAATCCTCAAGTACATATGAATTTTGATTTTACTTTTATTTTTTTAAAATCTTCAAACATGTTTATATGTTTTCCTCACAGGACATTGCCTCAGTGCTTGAGGTAGACTAGTGATAAATTGGAGCCGTGTAGGAAGGACCTCTACTGTTTCTGTAATCTGAGCTTCAGTTATTACGGCAGGTGATGCTTACTGAGTAAAGGATATGAAAAGAAAAACATATGCTGTCAGTGTTAAGTACGCTGCCTTGAAGAATTGCACTTGAATGCTGCTTTTGCTAAGTAGTTGTAAATGGTAATTAAGATGCAATGCTGATGATTACTATCTTAATGGTAATTAAGATATTTACATTTCAGTTAGGACTAGACACTGGTCTTTATTTAATGGTGCTTAACTATGGCCTGATTAGCAGAAGCCTGTGGAATTGCTTTTGCATCTGAAGTGAGTGGAACCTGTGTTGTGAATATATGAATGCTTACATGCTGATGTATGCACTGGAAAAATTGAGCTTTACAAATTGACACCCAAAATTAGTGGGTAGTTTTGACCTCTTATGTATTAACTTAATCGACTAGAAAAAAGTCAGGATTCATACTATCTTGTTTAGCGTTTCACTGTCCCAGTACTTCAAGTATGAGAGCTATAAAGAAATCCTTGAAGAAAGGAGGTCCTATATGAAAGTAAAGCATAATGCTATATATTAAACCACAGGAGAAATGTATTGAATTCTTGCTGAAGTGTACTGAAAAGGAAGTATCATTTATTCATGCTTAGAACAACAAAAACTGTTGTGGAGGAGTGAGGAGACAGTGAGCAATCCCACAGTTTCCCTGGAAATACAGGATAGGTCTGAATTAAGGATCTTCTTAACTTTTGATATTTTGGTAGTGAAATTCTTGTAACTTTAATATTGATCTTAAATTATATCTCCATGTAGCTTCTTGGCTTTTAAAGCAAACTACAGAGTGAGGCTTCATATACAACATTCACTTGATAACCTGTGGTTCATGGGTAGAATTGGACTCTTGTTCCATGCAGTCTTTATTGCTTCAGTTACAGCAGTAATACACTGCAGTAGTAGGCTGTTATAGGTTGCTGTTTTCTTTAGACCAGAATTGGAGTCTTTGCTGTAAGTTTTGAAAGCTTAATGACAGGAATATTGTAACTTGTAATGTGCTTAAGTGAACAGACTATTCTGCCTTTTTTTTTTTTGTTGTTTTGACTTGACACAATCCTTGGTTTTCTCACTCTAGTAACAGACTTCTTGGCTACTAAGTTGTGATTGCCCCTTTGAGATTGTGATTTTCTTCTTGCACTGACTTAATGTCAAGTTTGGGGGATTTTTTGATGGTGTTTTTTTGTGGGTTTTTTTTTTTCCTCCTTAACTTGCCTGCCAAAACTTATTTTCTGTGACTCGTTCGTTTGAGCTCACTAGTGCTCTGTGTTCAAATTTATTAGTATCTTCCTTGGTTCAGGAGGAAGACTCTGATATTGTAGATATACCATGAAGCTGACCAAATCCAAAGTTGTTCAGACTATGAAGCTTAGGGAGCGCAGGTGGATTGGGGAGGGGGGTAGTCTATGGAAAATTCTTAGACTCCCTTGGGTAAATATAAACTGTTTTGTATAAGTGGGCCAAACCTTTTTTTTTTTTTTTTTTTTTTTTTTTTTTTTTCTTTTTTTTTTTTTTTTTTTTTTCTCCAATCTGGGGGTGAAAAAAAAAAAGCAAGCTGTATATTCAAGAACACACACACCTGGCCCCCACCCACCCACATTTTTAGCAATAATTGTGTGTTGTGATCCTGTCTTGAGGCAGGTTGTTTGCTAACAGTTAGTGCATAAGCTACTTTTGTTGCAAGTCAAGTTCGTTAACTTGGGGAGGGTCAGGGGGAAGAAAGGAGTCTTAAGTTACTGTGTACATAACTAGGATGGGTTCTTATTTGACCTGAAGTCTGTCTTGATGCAGCAGCACAAGCCAGCGAGGAGACTGTCACATTTCGTCGTGAACGCAGCACATTTAGGCGTCAGGCAGTACGACGCCGGCACAATGCAGGGAGTAACCCTACCCCTCCTACATTGCTCATCGGATCACCCCTCAGGTAGGGTATCTAAATGTTCCACCATATTTAGCATGCATGCAGCAGACCACTTCTCCCCACACCCACCAGTGTTGCCAGAAAAGCACTTTTTACTTCCTTCCCCACCATAACCTCCTTGAGCTGTCACTGCATGTCACTGTGGGCTTGTTGAATTGTGCATGTGTATGTGGCACTATTCTCAAAATGAACAAGATAGCCAGTGTCTAACATGTTATAGCTGATTTCAGATTAATAACAAAATGAACTAATGCTAACAAACTTAGACTCAGTGTTTTTTATCAAAAACTTTAGAAATGTTTCTTTTCAAGTAAGGAGAAGAACCAAAGAAAATATTATTCACCACCCCTCATTTTGGTTTTCTTTCCTTTAAGAAAGTAAGCATTAGGGACTAGTACTGTAATAACTTTTCACGTCTGTAGATAGAGACAAGCATAATAACACAATGGCAGAATATTATGAAGAGCTAAATTGTACATGTGAAGATTCCATATCTAAAATACAGGTAAACCATTGTATAAACATCCTGCAGCTTTTTACAACAAAAGAGAAATAATGAAGTAATAGCAATGCTTTTGTTATAGAATGCACAGTATTACTGAGTATTAAACCTAATTGTGTGACACTGTGCATGCTATGGGGATGTTTAAAGTGTAGTACATACATGTGTCTCAGGAGTCCACAACCTTCACTGGCCTATTTGTTAACAATAGTAATATGTTACATACAGCAACTCTGGTCTATCAACTTGAACAGTAGAAGCAGCAACCACATTAAGTGTTTAAACTTGCTTTTAAAATCTTTCCATCCTGTGGTTGCTTACAATGTTGGAGAATCTGGCTAGTATAACATTGCCTGTAGAAGAAGGAACGCTCCCCCATACATATAAAAGTAATTCTTTCTCCAGTTATATGGTAAATATGCAGGAATAATTATATATGTTATGTATTCTGAACGGGCTTCCTTCATATGCTAAGCTGTCTTTTAGTAATTTTTTTAACTGGAAAAAGCTATGGAAACTGAGCAAATGAAAATTCCTTATAGTAGAGTATGGGTGAGGAGTTGTGCCATCTTTGTGGCCAAGGTAATCAAGAACTTAGTTTGTGAATTTTCCTCAGACAGGAGGATTGCAAGAATGGTACCTAAAATCTAACAAACGAAGGACTGACTTCTGCCACATCAAAGATTGAAACTAAGTAGATGTGTTTTTACTGGCCAGTGCAGTATGTAGCAGTAATCACATAATTTCAGATTTTATTTTTTTCTTAAGCTTCTGGTCTTGCTGAACGTAGCTTGCTCAACTGTAAGTTAGTGATTTACTTCATAGTGAGGAATGATAAAACTTTGGATTCTCGTAGATCACTTTTGCTCTACTCTTATTGCAATCACTTGCTTCTGAGTTTTTTTAAATTTTATTCTTTTATTTTAGAAGGAGGCTAGTATAGTTTTGTGTATTGGTTCATAAGAAGCTGTGCAGACTAATCGGAACTCCTTAACTGTGCATTAGCCACAAAGCAGGAAGTTTTGTTTCTTAGATGGGTAAAAAGTAGGGCAAATAAAGCACTGTTTAAAACAGAGGCTGACAGTTGCCTCATTTTCACATGCTAGTAGAGTCTTCAAGGTTCACATGGGTTAAGCTGGACTTCAGTGAGAGATCATGAGAAAACAAGTTGGTGGAAGTAACTTTTTAATTGGAGATGATGTTCAAGGGTGAAAAAGCAGATCAAATGTTCTAGCATTCTATTTCCTCTATGCATCTTCCAGTTATCTAAATTTGTTCTTTTCTAAATAAAAAAACAAACAAACAAACTCTGTACTTTCTCTGGCATAGACACACATTATAAAAAATAGTTGTATTAGAAACTTATGTTCAGAATTGAATACTTAGTGAGGTTACTTTCTCAAAGCATTGTGATGCTAAATGACTGTCTGTTGGAGTGGAGTTAAATTGCCTTAGTCCAACCAAACACCAAAATGCTTTCAGATTTGACACAAATGGCCTTTGAACTACCAACTGTGGAATGTATCTGAAAAATTGTATTAATTACTGTTCTCATTTCTGCATGAATAGTTTGAAAAAGATTCTCCTTTATGTGGGTAGCTTAATTTTACTGTAAATTATAGTATATACTGGAAGAAGAAACCTTTAAGATAAAGAAAAAAAAAAAGTGTATAAGGAAGAAGTGTGAAGAAATAAAGAGGTTTGTTTCTTTTAGCAACCATACTGGCATTACTTGTATATGCTAGTGGTGAGCTGTCTTGGTCTAGTTCCCAATATTATTAATTCGTATGACTTCAGATGTTAAACTTCTAACAGTATTAGATTTACTAATCTTTAGTTGCCCCATTACTACTTATTTCTTATTCTTGCCAGCAAACCTTGATCTCCTAATCCTCTAACTCTGGTATAAAATTGAATGTTGTGGGGATGTTCCCTTAACCTGTTGAGTTCAACCTGTTTTATTTATTTATTTATTTATTTTTTCCTATCCATTATTGCAATTACTGTTAATTCCTCTGCGGAATGTTTAGTAAAAGAGACAATGACATCTATGTGTGTGTTTGTCAATGGCAGACACTTAAGTAAGAACTAGTCTAGTAAATTCTGCTGTTTTGATGCTAAATTAGACACAAGAGTACTTTGCCTGGTAACTTCAAAACAAAACCAAACCCCCAAACCCACCACAAAGCAGCCAGCCACCCCTGCTTTTGTCCTGCCTAAATGTCAACAGTATTTTGGGCACTTTAAACATCATTATGCGTTGGTATCCTCTCTAGTCAATGGTGCATGCATGTGTGTCTGATACAAGAATGTCCGTGACTGTCTGAATCAGAATTTTATTTTTATAATTATTAATTAGAGAATAAATGTATCTTTTGCATATCAATGCAATCTGGTAATGTTAATATTTGGGGATTTTTTTCTTTAAATTGTGATATGGATATGGATAACCACTGAAAGGGCAGCTTTGTATATACCATAGCTACTATTTAAGTGAAAGTAGTACTGTTTCACATTGCTCTGGTGTTGCTGATAATAAGGGAGACAATGAAGGCTGTCACGTCCATGAACTTCCTTAGGGCTTTTGTTGTCGTGTAGCTCCCTGAAAGCCTTGTGTACAGCAGCAAAACACTGAATTTGAAGTTCAGATTAATATGTTAGAATATGATAAATAATGAGTTTTAATTTTTTACCTCATGAGCTGTGTGCATGTCTGCTTTATTTTGCTTGACCTCTTTAAAACACCTATTCTTATATCCATATTTTGTTTTCCAGTGGTGCTCTAACAAAAGAACTGAAAAGTAGATGGTCTAGAAAATATTGTTAAAAGTATCAAACCCCTCAACTCTCAGTAAGATCTTGCTTTTTCAGTTGCTTCACTTGCCAACTGTAGCATCATGCTGTAAACAGTGAAATGCTAAAGGCAACAGGTGATAAAGATTGTTTTTCAAATGAGAGTGTTTAAGATATTTTCCGTTGTCTTTAAAATATAAATTTTTATATATAAATTTTTTATCTAATGACTGTGATATGTAACTTCTTTAAATGCACAAAATGAAGGATAATAAAAACACTAATCTTGCAAAGTAGATGTGATATGTAAGTGTAAACATCTACTCTGCCACTTTGCCATATTTTAATATAAAACAAGCTATTTAAAAAAAAACTAACTTTGTTAAATAGCTTTATTAAACAGTTTTGCAATGAGAATGCTGTGAAGAGGAGAACTAATATATTCTAGCATTTTGTACTCATATGACTGTAAATTAAAAATTTCTCTAAAGCCCAAGTTGACTTTTAAAACCTGTTTTTTTGGTGCAGGTATGTGTCTGGATATATAAAGATTTATTTGCAGTAGTAATACTGAATAATAAAGTTTTTGCTGTACTGTCACACTAATTTCAGAATAGACTTAAAACTATTACCAATTAATAATTTGTTATAAGCAGTCTTAATATGTTAAAAAAAATCTGAATCCAAACATTTTTACTGCAGTTATTTACAAGGTGTGTGGTAGCATATGGCTTGAAGAAAAACAAAACAAAACAACAAAAAAACCCCAACAGGCCAACTAAACAGTTGATAAAGTCATACCTCAGTAAGCGAAAAGAACCCTAATTATTGTGAGAACGTGGAATAGTCACTACTATATGTAGGTGATACCTTGGGTTAGTCTGCAGTTAGAGTAACCACCAGTAATTTGTTTTTGCATCCACAAATTAAGACTTACAGGAATATACTTGAGGGTGGAAAGTAGAAAGCAAAGCTACTTCTAAGAGGTAGGACAGGAATTGTATCTCTAGATGACTGATGTAACTAGTGTCCAAATATTGTTATATGGAACTCGTGGGTTATCGTAACCCTACTAAGTGGCTTCTTAATGCTATACTCTTTTTAAGTTTTTACCTTTAAAAAGTCTTGTTTTGCTTCACTTCTAGCTCTTTTTCTCTTCTTCCTGGTAATGTGTCCCCAATCCATGTTTTCTCGTAGCCTTCAAGATGGTCAGCAAGGCCAGCAGCCCTCCTCCCAGGTCAGAGTGCAGTCCCGCCCCCCTTCCCAGGCAGCTGTGCTCAGCGCTAGCGCCTCCTTGCTGGTGAGAAATGGGAGTGCCCACTTAGAAGCATCACATGCCACTGCATCTGCTGTAGGCGGTAGCAGTTTGCGCGATGAACTTGGTATGCAGGCCTTATGTAACCTTGGTGACATGGAAGTTTTAATACAGCAGATATATTGGTAATAATGCACTGAAAATCAGCTAACCTTAGCTTTGTTTCTGAATCTTGTAGGTGCATTTCTAAAGGGCGTATTGCTCATAAATTCCTTGCCTTTCACAGTTGCCTTTGCAGGCACTTTAACAAACGCACGATGGGAAACACTCTAAGAATGCACAGATACAATTAGTGATGGTGTGAGAGCTTTCATGACTTGAACAGTGTAACATGTGTGATGCATAATTTTTCTTGCATTGCCACAGTAGTAGAGCAGAGATTGATATCAACTTTGAGGAGCTTCTAATTCCTGGAAAAAATATTTGTTATGGTCCCTAGGAATTCTTGATCTTTTTTAGATGAGTCTTGCTTAGCTGCTGTTTAAAAAAAAAAAAAAAAACAAAAAAAAAAAAAAAAAAAACCCCCAAAAAACAAACCTCATGTAAATGAGAGTGCTTTACTTTTCATGTACACTTTAGTTTAGGAGCTTGAGATTTGAAGAAAATCTGGACTCTTTCTTATACCAAGTGCCATCATTTAATGGAGTCTTATAGTGCCCCTTAGTTCTTCATGGTACATTTTATGTAGTATTCTTAACTATTTATAAACTTCAGTGCAGCTAATAAAATTCCTAGGGAGCAGGAAGTTGAGATGGTCATTTAAAGTGACTGATCTCCTGTCGCACAGTGATACAGGGGCAGATGTGGAAAAATTCCTGTCGGGGATCTTTGCAGCTATCTATACATGGCCTGAATTACTTATGACTTCAGCATTAATAAGGAATTCTTCCTCAAATTATTAAAGTAGACATCTTTAGAAATGACAGTTTTTAGTGATAGTATTTTGAGCAGCTGTCAGCTGTGAACTTAAAAGTACAGGTTAGCTCAGAATACAGACAAAACACTTGTTTCAGATCTTACTTTAACCTGGTACTAAAAGATAAGTGAGTTGTCATCTTATTCCTATTCCGCTACTGGGGAAGACTTCAAGAGTTGTGAGGCTGTGGTACGTCTTTAAATATGAGTTTGACTAACAAGTTTCCTTTTTTCTGCACCATTTAGCTGCAATATAAGGAAAAAAATAATATGAAACTGAAAACAACCTGTATATTCTCGGAGGTGTTTTATAAAATGTAGCTACAGTTGTGCTAAATACTTACCAGATAATTTTTTGTTTTAGAATCTGTGGTTATGTTGTAGTAGAAATCAAAGTGGATCATTTAGGAAATTCAGCATTGCATTCAGACCCCCGAAAAAGGCATATTGATTGCATTTGGCGTGTATTGGAGTCTTCAGAAATGTGTATAGCTAAATTCTTGTGAAACTGTGTGTGTACTGTGCTTAGAGTTATATGGGGGAGCGCATTGTCTTTGGGAAGCACAAACCTTCCAGGATTGCTCAGTTAAAAATCTGATGTATAATAGGGATTTATTTCTGATTTGAAGCTCTGAGAATCTGTTTAGAAACCTTCCATGTGTGAAAGCAACTCTTGTAGGCAAAATCTGTTTTCATTATTTTTAGGAAAATCAAATTTTCTAGTTTGTGTAGCAGGCTTTGCGTGACAAGTGCTGTCTTTTGTTAGAGTGAAATAATTGGTAAAATGGTGCAAGCTTTCACATGCATGATTCCTTTATCAGGCTTGACAAGAAGGGAGTGTATCTTTCCTTATAACTGGTACCTGGTTTGTTGTTTTGTTTTTTTTATCCTCAGTCAGAGATGAAGTAACATTACTGCTCTGTCCCTAAAGTCTAAGGCTGTTGGTTTTGCTCTGTTGTTCCAAGATAGCTTACAGTGAAAAATGACCCTGTTACTTTAGAATATGTGTGGTTTTGGGGTGGAAGAGGGTAGTAGTTTGTTTTTTCTTTAACTTTTATTCTGATGCCGATCGAAGCAATGCAGTTAATATCTCTAATTCTTTGTCACTGTGGAAATTACTGTGACTGCATAGGGCAGAAAAAAATTGAAAATAGAGACTGAGGAAAAGATGCAGAAACAATCTGATTTACAGCAACTGGGAAGATAAGTGACAAATGTTGTAGATAGGGTTATATATTTCTGTGCAATGCATGTAATAATTTATTTTCTTACTGAGATTCTCTTAACATATTCCAACTCTTCTGGAAGA
>WHYT01017399.1:103143-117973 GCA_009806455.1 Tetrax tetrax | reverse complement strand
TTTTTTTTTTTTTTTTTTTTTTTTTTTTTTTTTGTGCACCAATGCAGTATCTGCATCTACGTTCTTTCAGTTTATGTCTTGATGTCAAGCTGCAGCTCTTAACAAGACACAAATTATTTTTTACTTTAAAGATTCATGTCTGTTAACTTGATTCTGGTGGCTTATTTTACGAAGATGAACCTTACTGCATCATACTTGGCCTACATCTGATCTAGTGACTATATAGTCATCTTTAGCCGAGCATTGTCTTGAGAGTAAGGCAAGCGATCCTTTGAGGCATTATTTTTAGTCTTCCAGGTTCAAAGTAGATAGATTTTTATCAATTATGTTGGGTTTTTTTGTGAGAGGTAGGGGGTAAGGAACTTGGAAGGATGGAAAAGGAGCTTAATGTGGAGCAGTAAACGTGAAGCAAGTAATAGGAGGAACACAGGACCAAAAGGGAATGTGGCAGACCAAATGCCATGATTATAGGCAGGATTAATATATGAATCCAGAAAGCAGCAAAACGCATACCATGACTTAAGAGAATGACAGTCTTCAGAGCACAATGTGGCAGTACTGATGCTTTTTATTCTCAGTAATATGTGATTCTTGAGACATGTAGGTGATGGGTGAGATTTTTCAGTCCGTACAGTCAAGTCTGTAGGTGTTAGAATTTGTGAAGTAGTTAGCAAATAAAGTACTGAGTTACTGGAACAGATGCTCAGTTTCTGAGAATGGGGTGAAGTAACAGTATCTTGTTCTCAGCTAGATTTTTTTTTTTCTTTAAGGAATATTGATTTCTTTGTTTGTTTTTAATTAAAGAGAAGTGGTCATCTGGAGCTTAACAATACAGCTGCACTGCTATGTTGGACTTCTGGTTGTATCACTTGTGTGCAAGTGATAATTATTTCAGATTTATTGAAGTATTTTAATTTATGAAGACGGATGGTTTTGAAGATCAAAACTTTTAGATAAATATATACACAAATCACTTGATTAAAACCAATTTAGATTCAGTTCCTCAATACCTCTTTATAATTAAGTACACTTAGTTTATTTAGTATGAATGGGAGAGTATTTTGAAAGGTACAAGTGAAAAACAAGTATTCACTTCCCATTGTTCCTATTGAAAATATCTCTGTTGTAGTCTGTGGAATTCTGCTTAATAGGTAAGTTACTATTTTGACAAACCTCATATTGAAATAAGAAATGAACCTCTTGAAAGTGAAATCTTATAAGTCTTCATACTCCAGCTGAAGGTAAAATTTTGACCTTTGGAAATGATAGCTCCTTGCATGCTACAAAGTATTCAAATTCTGATGGCCTTGGTTTTGCAGACTAGGATTTTAAAAAATACTATCCTAAGTAGCAGGTTAATATATCCTAGTGATCTAGTGATGACATAGGCCTCAATATGTCAAAAAGTATTATCAGTTTTCAGAACTAGTTTATGGGGTTTTTTTTAAATGAAGTTATATTTATTAGATGGAAAACTAGGACATGTGCTGAAAACAGCTTGGCTGAGGAAACCATCAGAGCACCGTTTTAGTTGGATCCTGAGCCACTTAAGTCTTCCAGATTTCATCTGTGTAAGCTCATCAGCCTGTTGCTTTCATTGATTCCTGTAACTGAGTACAGCAGTTCATAGTGTGAACTGTTAAGTGGCTGTCTCTGGACTTGGTGATGATACATTCTTGTCTTTTGGAACAGAGAAGCTTGTTTCAAAGGAATTACATCCATCTTTTCCTCTCCATGTCAGAACAAAGATATGTTTTGCATTTGAGTGCCTGAGTATCAATGACTTGGTTTTGTTTATTTTTGTAACCTCCTACAAATACAATACTGTTTGGGTGACTTTAGACTGCTACAAACTCACAGCCATGCCTTGGAGTAGGGTGTGGGAGAGAAGTTACAAGTGTTTCTGTGTAGTGGACAAATATGCAGTTGGCTGTATTTCTTGATTTTAAAAATAAACTTTTGAGTCTGCTATTTGTTCACAACTTGATAAAACTGTAGTCCTTAGAGAAAGAAAAAAAAGAAAAACAACTTTGTTAAGCTTCTTCAGGGTGATGCTGTTAGAGAAAATTACTAGGGTAATTAAAAAACACTAGGTACATCCAGGTGTATAGAATCTTGTGAGCATTGGGGTGGTCCTTCGTTAGAGTTTGAGAGTGTTGTGAGGAAGCTGCTGTTATTTTATGCAGTTTAAAAAGTATTTAATTGATGGAACTTTGGAGCTCAGCTGTAGAATCTCCAGTTACACTTAGGGTTTGTGTCCTCAAAAGTACTGATTAGTCCTGTCATCTTTTTGACTTTGGATGAGCTGAGGTTTTTCTGGAGACCCTTTTGAGTGTTTGAGGTTGGTTTTTTTTTTTTTTCTTTTTTGAACAAGGAGGGGGAGGCAGCTGTTTTATTGAGAAGCCATGTGTTTTTTGACAGAGAGCTAATTTTCAATAGGAAACCTGTGTAAGTTGGGGGACTGAATTGCAAGTATGGCAAAACCTGAGTCTGTTTGTAGTTCATGTGTGAACAATTGGAATTAAGTGTTTTGTCTACTTTGCTGCATCTCTATTAACCAGGTTTGTTTTATCTCACTACAGCCATGCAGTACTTAGAGCAGCAATACAAATGCAGTAAACTTTGACAGATTCAAAAATGTGTTGAATGTGAGGGAACTGTAGATATTTTTCTAATGTGAAGTGTTTTATGCTGGTGTTTTTTCACAGTTTGAGGCCATTTTCAAACATTTGACATAAGTGTAATGGTTCACTAAACTTCTTGTGGAATAAATATATCTGATGTATTATCTCAGCCCATGAGAATAGGAAGTTATATCTTGCAAGTAGTATATTCTAATTTCTGTGACTAGAATGTCATTAATTTAAAAATCAGAAAGTTTAATTTCTGGGCTCACAATTCAGTAGTGCAAAAACTTGAAGAATTTAACCCACTCTTGCTTGTCTCTTTTAAGGGTTGGTTGCACATAAGATTTTTTTCTGTAATAAGTTACGCATAATTTTGTCCTGACTAGAACCTCAAGTATGTTATCTAATACCGTCATGTTTGCTGTTGTTTTACTATTGAAGCTGAGAAATACTCCTGTGTAACTGAGGTTATTTATTAGTTTGAGGGAGGAAGATTCCTAATGTATTGCACTAGTTTACATTTTGAACTTCAATAACAACTGTTTGTACACTATGCATTAAAACCCAAAGAGTATTTAACTACAGCATTTCATTAAAATCTTAACTATTGAGGAAAAAACCCTAAAAAGTGAACTTTCTACTTGTATTTCCTTACAAATGCCTCTGGCAGATGTAATGAAATATTGAGAGTGAGCTGTTGCTTCAGGAGCTCTGACACACATAGTGCATGACTCCTGAGCTATGTAGCTGCCTGTCTTGTGAGAATGATCGGGCTTAGCATGGCTGCAGTATGTGTCTAGTTAGTCTGAAGTGTTCCCTCAGGGGGTAGAAAGCTTTATGAAGATATTTTCAATATACCAGTATTTTGCCTTCACTGGTCTTAAGCATCCAGTTTGAGGTTTTTAACCTTCTTCCTTTCCAACATTTCTAAATCAAACTTAATTGTCTGTGGCTATGAAGAGAAGTTGGAGCAGGATCACAGTGTGTTTTTAAAAAAAACCACACACACAAAACAAGGAAAAAATCACCACTGCTAAAATACAAAACAAAAAAAAATCCCCACTACATCAGAAGCAGGTTATGTTCTTAAGGAAAGGGGAAAGATTGGAAGCTCTGATCTTGTTAGATATTTCTCCTGGGACTACTTATAATCCTGTATCATCAGAAGAGCAGCAAACTGCAAGACACGCAGCTGAGAGGTCTATAAGTTTTTGTTTCAGATGCTTCAAAGTGGGAATGTTTTTTGTTTTGTATAAGCAGATCTTAAAATATTGCCTGATTTGCATCATGACTTAAGAAGGGTTTTGAGCTAGAAGAGATGGGGAAGTTGGCAGAGCACTTCATATGAGATCACAATTTCAAAATCAGCTTCCTGCATTCAGAACTGAAATATATTGGACCTGACCTTCAGGGAAATTACAATGCTTATCTCTCTGATCAGCCTGTTGTGAGAGAATGGCACTGTAAAAACATCATATTGTGAATAAGGTAACTTATCACTTAAGTTATAATCTGTCATCTTTTTTGTTAGTTATATATTTAGGAATAGCTTGATATTGTTTATCAAAAAGTTCTTAATAACAACTTTAGGAAATTATGACTAATGGAGTTCCAGTAACTTCAAATCATTTATCTGAGAAGTTAGTTTACAGTCTTCTGTTCTACACTGAAGTGTTTGCCTTTGGCTTGTAGAATAAATCTCTGCCTGCCATTCCTTTTTTATTTTTTCTAGTGGTATAACATATGAAGCATTCTGGCCACTTCTTTCACTCTTTATGTTTCTTTTCAAATAGACACGTACCTCTTAAAAGAATTTTATTCAAGATACTTGGGGGATTTGTGCCTTTGCTAAATGCTATGGTTCTTAAATGCTGATAGTGAATGATTTACTGATAGTTCTGCTGGGGGTGGGAGGTGGGGAAAAACTGAAGCAGCTGGTCATTGCAAGTTGTTCACCTGGTTATTGTGTAAGGGGGATTAAAAAAGACTTGCATTGTGCTTATGTTATATTAGTGGTGACATCTTGTAAATAGAAACTCTTAAAATTTTTATTCAGTATTGCAGTTTACTGTGTCTATATATATATATATATGTGATGTAAAATGGTGTGAAAGTGGACTAAGTAGCTAGTATCTTGTTCTGCACTGGTGACGCATTAATGTGTAATCACACTTTATATTCTGACACTGATGTAAATGTCTAAATTGATCTCAGTAGTAAGTTAATAAATAGAAACTAGTGCTAATAGGATGAAATATTATGAAATTTTTACCTGCTTTTGACCTTTTCTTTAACAGGTAAGTTCAGTTCTACGCTCTACGAGACAGGGGGCTGCGACATGTCACTTGTGAACTTTGAGCCAGCTGCAAGAAGAGCATCCAACATCTGGTGTGTGTGAAGGCCAGTCAAGAGTGATGATTCTTGTCTTACTGCAACAAAATCTTTGATTTTAATGTTAAAAGGTTATTTAGCATGGACTACAAAAAAAAGTCAACATAAAATATTATCCATATACTTTTACTTTTGAACCCTAAGTGATTTTTACAAGAAGATGACACTAACTGCATAAATAATCTTCTCCACTTAAATAAATCTCAGAAAATGAAGACTACTGTTAGCTTAACCAACAAATGTCCAAACTGAGAACTTGACAAATGCATTTTTGATTGGCTTATAGAAAGCCTTTCTTGAAGGATTTAACCCAGATTTTAGGAAAGGAGATGGCTGTTGACTGTAATGGCTAACAACTTATTTACAAATGAACTTCCAATTGTGAAGCAAATGTAAACTGATAGATTTGTTCTCTAGTTCGTAGATGGCATGAAGCAATACATGGAAGTGTTAACATGCCTGAGGTTAAAATTTGTCTTACAGTTGATATAGCAAGCTACATACTCAAAAGTTCATGTGCTGTTGAAAAGATGCCCTTTCTTTCTCCGAAGGGACAGGAGGCAGAAGAAAGAAAAACAATCCAAAATCTCCTGTGTGCCCTCCCTGCCCCAATCCACTTCACTACATAGAAATGCTCTGAAGCTATTGCATAATGCTGAATGCTACAAATTCCTACCACCTGTTGGTGGAATAGCTATTGGAATTATGGAGTAATGAATGTAAAAGTTCCCATCTTCAAATCTTCCTTCTGAAAGTGTGCAAGTGCCTTTTGTAGAGTTGAACTTTGACAAAAAGTTCCGTGTTCCTTGCACAAAGCTGCCAATGCCTGCCTCTATTGCTTGCATGTTCCAGATGCAATGGCTTTGCTGATGGCTGCTGTTAGGAAGTCGTATGTGCTAATGGAAGGAACAGACTGTCCCCATCCAAGTAATCAGATCGCAGCTTTAGAGAATACTTGAGTTTCAGTGAAGTAAAATTGATAACAAAGAATGTTTTTATCTTAAGGCAAGGAACTGAAGGGAAGTTGCAAAAATTTGATACAAGTCTTGCAGCCATGTGATTTACATGGAAAACAAACATCCAAAAGCTATCCAAAATTGGGGGAAAAAAGCAGTGGTTGGATATGGACTCTCATACAGTAAGAGAAATTTCTCCTCATCTCTAATGAATGGAAATTGCAAAGTAATTTTGCTCTTCGTACCAGAGGTTTAAGTTTGTTTAAAATTAAGTTTTTCAAAAGCAATTTAAAATTAACTAACTGAGTATACTTATGTTAAATATGTACTATTTTTGGCAGTTTTCTATACCTTGGTAAAAAGGTATAGAATTAACAAAACTCTGTATGTGAATACATAGCGTACTCTACACTCCTTTAGAGATGTGATGCATTGTTTACACATCAATAGCTAACAGATTATAAAACATGTTTGTTTTTTTCAAGTGGAATAATTACTATAATGATAATCCCTGTTAGACAATTTAGGGACTATGTATTGATGAAATTATACCAAGGGTAAGGGTTAAGAGTCTCCTGATTTACGGTAGCTACAAAATTTACCACAATACACAAGCTTAAGTAGATACTTGTATTTAAAACATGTGATTGAACAAAAAACTTAGATTTTTAGGTAAGACTTGCAAGGAATCAAAATTAATTCAGGACACTAGAAAATTAGAATGACCTGTTGAAAAAAAAAATGTAGTTTTATAATCTGAAGTCTTTCCCCTGTTCTTATAGTGACACGGACTCTCACGTATCGAGTTCTACCTCAGTTCGCTTTTATCCACATGATCTAGTAAGTTTTTCTTACTTATTTTTAAAGCATGCAAAAATCAGAAGGCTTTCCAATTTTATAGTACTGATGAATCATCCGATATGGTCGTTCTTTGTTCTTAAGAAGGATTTTTGCCTGGGTTTAAATGAAGATAATGTTATTGCATTATGAAGATGTTGTCACAGTATCTTCATACATACATACAAATTAATCTTTCTGCATAGCACTCTATATTTAAATTGTGTTCTCTGATCTGAAGCGTAGTGATTTTTCCAAATCACGTAGAAATTAGATGTTCTGAGATACCTTGTAAAGGTTTCCAGAGATGACTGGACAATCGGGACAGAGGTTTTCCTTCTGTGCGTTACTAAGATTAGCAGGCAGCAGAAAGAATAAAGTTCATGTTCTGACCAAGAGAAGCTTCAGTAACTTCCCTGAAAGAAATGTAGAAATTTGTTGTTGGACTCTGCTGTACAAAATTTTAATTCATACAAGACCTGACTTGGAAAAAAGGCAGAGGCTTATGTTGTTTCATACTGCAAACAGCTTTAGAATTCCTTAGTTTTTGTGATCTCAAACCTTTTTACATTGTTGTCAAGTCCAAACACAGCTGTAATCATAATTCTGAAGTCTGATATTGCTGTGTCGTCAAAACAGTGGAAATGGTCATGATTCTTAAGGTAGGAAACCAAAGTAAAGTATATTGAAGTACCTAATGACCTAATCAACAAGGAAAGTGAAATATGGATTCAGCATTTGGCAGAGGGAGCAAGAGAACTCCATTTGCCTGACCACAATTTTGATCAAGAACATGCTCTTCAAACCTGGTGTCTGCTAGAGGAAATTTCTTTGCTTTCCTCTATGCCCTCAAAAATGTAGCCCACAAAAAAAAGGCTGCCTTACCTGTTACGAGCTGTTGCTTTACCAGTGTGGTCCCATGGGAGGGAATGGTTCTGTTTCAGGCAAACTGGTATTTATAAAAGCTTAGCCTATGTACCTAAATAGAAATTTCCACTGAAATATATTATTGGTGCAATGAATGTTATGTTATGGTGACTCTGCCTTCTAAGAAATTTTAGATTTCTAAAAACTTTTAAAAAATACTTTAAAAGTTGTCAAAAAAGCACCTGTTTTCTGACAAAGCTTATGTTAGTATGTTTTGTACTTTAGAAATGCCTTTAGAAAGGGAATATTCCTGCTTGTTTTTATTAGTATTTTTCTGGGAAGGAGAAACTGACTGAGCATAGTTACAGTACACCGATGCTTTAAGAAGCCATGAAAAATTTTCAAAAACAAGAAATCAAATGTTCAAGATAATTGTAAAAAACCCAAGCCTATATGACGCTTAAAGGTGTCATAAGTATTTAAATTTTACCCTTTACTTTAAAAGATTATGAAGATTTTTCATTAAATGAGATTTTAATGATTACATTGTTTAAGACTGAAGGGCAGTGCATTAAGATGTTTCTTGGCCTGTTAATGAAACTTAAAGTGGATTGGATGACACATACATACTGTAGAAACTTTACTTTTTAGCGTTTTAAGAAACGTTTTTTGTGGTTGTTAGTCTTACTGTGATTTAAAGAGAACTGTAGAGTGAAAAACTACAAAAATAACTGAGAAATATAATCAGTCATAAATAGTACTTGGGTAGCTAGGGCAGAGCTTTTTTTGAGTTTGTCTCTTGAGTATATTCTGAATATAGTGAGTTTGACCACTGATGCATGTATATGTTGCTTTGTCATGCAAAATCAACCAATCGGCATGGGTGTGCATGCAGATTAGCTGACTACAAGAAATGTGTTGTACTTTATTTAAATTCAGAATTGTTTTGTTCTTGTAGTATGCATTGTTAGTGTTCGCGTATCAGTTTACTTGTCTTCAAATTTGAAGTTTTCAGGGTTAATGGGATAATGTGCTTGGAAGATACATTCATACTTCATTTGAAATAAGGCACATGCTAAAAGGCCAAACAGTTGTTATATGCAAACTATTATTGCTGCTGGTGCTATTCATTTGCCAAGATAATGACAGGAAAAGTAACTAGAAGCCTCAGAACTGACAGTGTTTAACATACAACTACTTAAAAGTGAAACTAAATAATACTGGCAATTTTTTCCAAAGCAATTTTCAGTAGAATACAGTGATATAATAAAAATGAAGTTTTGTTAATACTAACTTTCTTTTAGCTTTCTCTTCCTCAGATTAGGTTGAACAGGCTCCTAACCATGGATACAGATCTATTGGAGCAGCAAGATATTGACCTGAGCCCTGATCTTCAGGACCACATGCAACCTCAAGAGGAAGCAGCTCAAAAAGTCAAGCAGTACTATCGCTTTTGGATCCTACCTAAGCTTTGGATTAGCATCAATTTTGATAGATTAACTCTTCTGGCTTTATTTGATAGGTGAGATTCTTGTACATTAATAGACCTCAGAAAGTAAAGATGAAAAAATGGTAACTAAACTGTGATAATACTGATAAAACTATGAGAACGGTACTTATTTACTGTAGTCTGAGAGATGAAAGAATAATTCAAAATGCAATTTTTCTAAAATAGTGAAAGCTACTGTCCCTTTTTCTCTGGCAATGCTAAAAAGGAAAACAAACTCCTCAGTTCGCGTGAGTGGACCAATAACATATTTGAATTGTCAGAAAGAGAGATTTGTTGCTAATCTTTAAAGCTAGAAAATAACCTTCTCAAAAAAAAAAAAATTGGAAGGGTGTCGAAGTTGGCAGACACTTAGACTGTTTCAGTAAGTAGAGACAATCTACCTACTGTTTTGAAGCATTTTTCTAAAGGGTCATATAATATTCTAACCTGTTGTCCCTGCTGCATTTACCTAGCGAAATAAAAAAAAAAGTGACCCCCAATTTACCAACTTTTGGAATATATTGAGTATTTAAATGTTGGTAATAAAATTCCTTGAGAGAAACAATATAGTAGTGTTTCTGTCCAGGCAGAAATACTGTTAATTTTGGCAGAAATACTGTTAATTCTGTTCCTAATCACTACCGATATCATATGGAACTCTATTCCACTTGGAGTGTCTTAGCCAAGTGAGAGTATTTTTAGTTTCTTTATTACAGAATCACGAATGACAGATTATATACAGATAAGCTGTCATGCAGGTATTTTTCACTGGTTTGTAATCGTCCCAGGTGGACCTTGAATATAGATTTGTATTACAGACCATGCTTCTGGTTGAGCATTTTAATTATTTCTGAAGTTATCTTCTGTTGTTTAAAGGTCAATTCCATAAGATACTAATTGCCTTCAGCTGTTACTGAAATCCTGGTAGCTCCTAGCTTTGCTAAAAGACAGTGTGCTAGTCTATGCAAGTTCAACCCTATTCTTAACTACTTTGCTACCAGCAGCATAACTCTTGTTAACTTCTAACCCTAACTGTTCCCTTATAGCTTTTTCTAGACATTATTAGCTGTTTATGTTTTGTTTTGTTTTTTGTTTTTTTTTTCTTTTTTTCTCCCTCTGATACAGGAATCGTGAGATCCTTGAAAACGTGTTAGCTGTCATCCTAGCTATTCTAGTTGCATTTCTGGGCTCTGTACTTCTTATAGAGGGCTTTTTCAAGGATATCTGGGTCTTCCAGTTCTGCCTGGTAATAGCCAGTTGTCAGTACTCGCTGCTGAAGGTATTTTAATTTCTATCTTCACTTTCTGTAAACAATAGAAATAACTTTGGTTGGATGTTACAGATTGGTTAGAGCTTTAAGGAAAAAAATGCGTGGTGATCATTGAAAAAGAAATGACTAAACTTCAGCTTCACGGAAGGTTTGATAGATAGTCATACAAGGTCACTTCACTAGTGTGGTTCTGTATATGTTTACATACAACCCTTTATTTGTTGTTCTCTTGCAGTCTTTGTTTTCCCAAAGAGGAGCTCATTTTTATTGGTTGAAAATAGCCTACAAACTAAACTTGAGGTCTTGTTGGTTTGGTGTGGTGTGTGGGTGGGTTTTTTGTGTGTGAGGGGTTTTTTTGGTTTGTGTTGTTTTTTTTTTTTTTTTTTTTTTTTTTTTTTTTTTTGTTAATTATAATAAAGCACTGTCTTGTGGCAGGGTAAATCCTTTCAGCAACCACTGAACCTAAGAATGTGACTTGGCTTTCATTATTTTTTGGGTATTTCTGTTGGGCAACAGGCTTCTGAATTATTTTCTTTGAGCCAATATGCTGAAAGGAAAAAAAAAAGCATCAACTAAACTACAGAACAAGAACATTTTAAATTGTGTAGTTAAAGCAGGCTATATTCAAATACCTTTTCTATAGGTGTTTTCGTACCCATGTTATCCTCCAGTTCAGCATTTCACACAATTAAGGGAATTTTTTTAAAAAGGAAGTGTGAGTCATTACCAAGGAGAAGTAATTGTGAGACATCAGTGAATAAAGATTTCCTTAGTTTTCGCTGGTATCAAACAAGGAGTGTAAAATACCCAAATGACTGATCAGAGGATGCAGAAGATAGATCACTCCCTACAGGACTTGTGTGACAGCTTTAGCCACCTAAGTACTAGGTGTTGAAATCAGCATGGCTTCCAGGTGACTATTTATTACTGATAATTCTTACTGTCCTGTTGTATCTTCTGCAGTACCTAGTGTTACTTTCTCATGGCTCTTCTACTGTTTCGTAACTGGTGCTGGCTAGCACGTTTTTCCTCCATGGTAAAATAATTACATAAGGGGAAGTAAATTTCAGTTGCTTATTTTGTAGTTAAGTATTAGAGCACTTGTATAGTTTTCACGTTCCTTTTGACTATGTAAATACCCATAAAAGTACAAGAGCAGAAGTGTGAGGAAAGAACATTGAACACTAAAGCTACATTTAAACTGACAGATTAGGGCATCCTTCTAAACTTCCAGACATAGGTGTAACTCAGCTCTGTACCAGAACCGGTCTCTATTCTGCCTGTACCAGCTCTGCTGGGAGGATTGGCTGAGGTGGGGCAACGCTACACTTTGGGTACGTCATCTGAGCATGGTACATACCAGCAGGCTAGACACTCTTTAAGACAACTTGACTCCATTCTGTAAAGGACTAAAGGATAAATCTTAAATGTATAATAAACTAAGTTTATTTATACAATAAGCTTTACTGTTGCAATATGTTCAAAATAGCCAGCTGAGGGAGACATTAGCACTTCAGTTGATATATTTATAAACTTAATTTCAGCAGAAGTAAACTCTTTTGTGAAGTTAAATTTTGATGAACATAATATGGCCATTTAATATTCATACTAGACCTAACCTAGATTTAGTACTTGGAAGTTTTTTCTTAATAACAATTTATTTGTTTTTAACAAAGTTGTTTTTCTTTTCCTTGTTCATATTAATAAATCAAATGCATGGAGAAAGGTTTTAAAAAAAAAAAAAAAACAACTTTTAGTGGAAGTAATTCATAAGTAAATATTTCTTTTCACCAGAAATGAAGTAAATGCAGAATGGACTTCATATTTGACTGCAATAATGTATGTTAGAGAAATTCAAAATATGGTACCTTTTCTATAGTATGTTTATCTTAATTACCGAGATGTAATATTTTAAAACTGTACAAAAGTGTATATAACGGCCAACTAGTATTCAAAAACTATACAGGTATTGAAAATTCTATGTTCAATCAATTATCAAATACTTTTGAGAATCTTGCTGTAACTTGAAGAATTACTATAAACGTGTAAGTCTGCTGATTATATCTGTCTTAGTGGGCTCACTTTTATATAAAACTGAATAGAGTAGCAACCTCTGAAAGTTGCTGCTTCCTGTAAGATAGGTATTATATTGTTTCAAGACTATTTCTTACAGAATTCCTAATTTAGAGAAAACAGCTTTTCAGTGGTCTTCACTGTATATATTTACAACCAATTTATTACTGTTTTTTAAAGTCTCATGAAGAACGGAACGATGCAAATTAGTGAGTTTGAAACTTGTTCCATGGGAAAGCTCATTGTTTCCTCTGGAAGTTAAAGCTATTGTAAAAATACAATTATAAAAATACTGTATGAATTATAAAGTGATTTCACCTGAGTGGCAGAAGGTCATGACTCTGTAAATCTTGTTTTTAAGTATTGCAAATTAGAGTTATGTTGAATTAGGTTAAATAAATATTTTTACACTCCCTAGTGTATTTTGTCAGTTCAACAAAAGCCTGTAGCAAAACTTCAGAATGAAAAATGTGTTTTGTTTTAATGCGTATCTAAGGATTTGTATAATCAATTTTAAGTTGATAGCCTAAAGAAGTATCTTGGGGATGAAGGAAGAATTACTATAAGACTTTAAAGTTACATTTATGTTTCTGTTTCTTTTTTCTCTCTAGTGATAAATTAATTATGTAGGGGAATGCAGTTCTCAAATATTTAAAGCCAAAAAATTGTGGCAACTTGAACAACTTCTGGTAATACAGACCTGGGGTTGGGAGTTACTGCGTATCTCTTGCTTGACTGATGTGCAGCATTTTGGGGGGGATACACTGATCCCTCTTCATGGAGAAAGATAATGCTGGCTGTAGGAAGTATTTCTTTCACTTACGAGTAATTTATGTCTAATTACTTTCAGAACAAGGATATAAAATGTTGACTAGCATTTCTCAGTGTACTTATCTGTAACTTGGTTTCTCTTAGCCTTCCTTACATCAACATAAAGGCACAAATTATCTGAGCCATGATTATGTAAATACACAGGAGATGCTTCTCCCCTTCTCTCTCCCATCCTGTCTTAGACTCTTAGATTTAGATGGAACCCTACTACACTTTTCACTATTTTTTTGTTTGAACGATTGTTCTTTCCTTCATCCTCTTTCCCCTGAAAAAGCTTTTCTTTGTAGCAATTTGCATGAGTTGCCTGGTTTGAAGTATATTAATTCCCTCCTCATCTGGAGTTTTCTCACAGGTTAGCTGTTGCCCTTGGTTATCAGAGAAGGATCCAACCATGTAGCTATTTAAGGCCTCTTCAGCATTTAGAGTAGTTCTCTGTGCATAAGAAGAGATATGCTTAGGTACTGTGACTTCAGTCAGAATTATCTATTTTAATTGAGGACACTATTTTTACTAGAATTTCAGCTGCATAATGTTTATCATGGCAGCTGTGAGGATTCCCCTTTTTTAAATGCATACTGTGAAACTTGGAGAAGTTTATGGAGTACGTGTTTGAGGGTTGTTTGGAGTAGCTTTTTACTAGCTGATTTTCAGGAAAGTTTTTAACCATGGACGGGTATGTCTCTTTGTTTGCATAGTGGTTTTTCTGATGGAGAGAACTAAGAGAAGTAGAACTACATAGGTCACGGATCCATTTACTGTTGTACCAGTAATCTTGATTTTGGAACCCTGTATTTGATGTTCTACATCCATGCCACTTTCTATTCAGGTTTTCTTTTTAGAAGAACTAAGATAAAATTTGTTTAATGCATCACTGAGGACAGTCATGTTATCTGTTCTTAGAAGAAATGCTGTGCTAACAATTCCTGCTTCCCATTTTAAAGTACAAATGCCAGTTTCACTAACAAGTGTGGCTTTGGAATTCTTTTCTAGTAGGGAACTGCTGCTGAAACTTGTGTTGATGTGTTTTTTGGTTGTTGGCTTTGTTTTGTCTTTTGTAGGATTTTTGTTGGCAGATTTTTATTTTTTTTTTTTTTAAAGCATGCTGGGGTAAAAGCATCCTTTGATAGATGAAAGTGTGAGATAAGATTATAGGTAAAAGCTAGGAAATTCTGAAAACCATCTTAGCAGTTGTCTTCCCACTAACAGGCCCTTTCCTCTGCACCTGTGCAGTCACTACTCTTCTGTGTAGTGTGAAACAGAACTTGCTATCCAAACCCCAAAAGTAGCAGTCTGAGAATAAGTTCTGGTTTTGAAGGGTTATTAAAATGGAATTAAACTGAGACCTTTGACTCTTCATTTACCATGACTTACTGATAATTTATTCTTATTGCTTCTACTGGGGTTGGTTTGGGGGGGGGGGGGGGGGCAGACGACACTACACATACTCTTTGATATTTAACTTCATAAGGTAAATAAGTACTCTTCTCAT
>WHYT01017399.1:82533-97271 GCA_009806455.1 Tetrax tetrax | reverse complement strand
GATACTTTAAAATTGGTTTCTTCTTTTGGTCACTGAGATGACAAGTCAATAAGGTTATAGAAAATCCTCTTGAAGCTGTAAGATTTTATCTGCTCGGGTTATTTTCATGGTTTGATCATTCTGTCCGTCAGAACCAGGAACTTATCATATGCTGCTACTTGTGAATTATATCTGAACTACTTAACAATTGTGTAAAAGATTGTTATTTCTGCATCTTTTATTCCTTAAGACGGAAAGTAAATTATATGTACAAGTTGGGACATACCATTCTCTGTATTAAAATTGAGTGCCATTAATTTATCTTTGCATCCCTACGTCCTGTAGTTTGCAGAGATTTTAATGGTTCATGCAGTTACCCATTTTCATTTTAAAAAAAAAAAAAAAAAGTCATTTAGGATCAGAACTTTTGAGAAGTGGTGTGGGAAAAGGGGTAAATTGTCAGATGTTATTAATGGCAGAAAACCCAGAGGCAAAATGCTTGGCCTCTGTTACGTCAATGTGGCTCGTGTTAGCTTGCTTCTGTAGCTCCAAACAGGTAGTTAGGCATGGGTAAGCCTCGTGCTTTACAGCGAGTGGAAACTTTAGAAATCTTCTAATCTGTAAACACTGTATGGTCTTTGCTAAATAAAAATGGAAAGCCTGAATTGGCCTGTGTTTGTTGCTACAGTGGTTAAAGTGGAAATAAAAGAAATCTTCTGACTATTGGTTTCTGTGACCTCTATATTCAGTCAGTTCTGAGTCATTGAAGTAGAGATTTACATACTGGATATTTTCCTTAGAAATAATAGTAGAAATAATTCAGTGATGTTGAGTTAAATGGTGTATGTGATACCCTAAAACTTGCACTGAAAAGTACATTACTGTGCTGTATTTTTCACCACTTTTTCAACTTTTTTTTTTTTTTTTCTCCATAGTGTTTACACTATGTTTCCCTATAGTATTCTTCATTGGTCTCCTGCCTCAGGTGAATACATTTGTGATGTATCTCTGTGAACAGCTGGATATTCACGTCTTTGGTGGCAACGGTGAGTGTTGTTTTTATCAGTGGTAAAAGTATTAGATTAGGAGCAGCTGTTGGATTAGTAAGCTAGTTAAAAAAATTTAGTGATTACACTATTTGTTTTCCTACTCTCTAAATATAGAATACTAATTGTATTTTTAAAAAGGCTAAAGGGTCTTCTGATTAATTTTTGAGAAGTAGGATGACTATCCTAGTGAGTGTGTCAAAAGTATACTTTCTTCCTTGACCGGTTCCTGTTGCAGCTGTTAACCATTCCCATGATAATACTGTTGAATAAATGAGAAGGTAAATGAAGCCACATAAATTGTGCTTTTATTAAAAAAATCATTTGTGCAGAAAACACTAGTAGTTGCTGTGGGTTGGATTTATTTTTGTATCAGAGAGGTGTTGCAAATAGGAGGCTGATATCTATCTTAAACAATATGAAGTATTTTGTATTCTAACAGAATTATGTAACATTTTTAAATTTTCTTTCTTTTTTTTTTGTAATATTCAGCTACCACAAGCCTGCTTGCAGCACTTTACAGTTTTATCTGTAGTATTGTGGCAGTAGCATTGTTGTATGGACTGTGCTATGGTGCCCTGAAGGTGAGCAAAATTTTAGACACTGCATACATTAATGTTTTGGGATTTGTTCTCTGCTTCCTTGTATATTAGATACTTAAACTTAGTCAGCTGTGATGTCAATAAAGGAATGCAATGCAGGAACAAAGCAGATTTTTTTTGCTTTTAAAGTGTATGATTTGTTCCTGCAGTAACAGGCTCTTTTTTGCCCAAAAAAACCCATGACATCTACCTTCAATTCCATTCGACATTAGTTCTTGAAAAAAAAAACCAAAAAAAACCCCCAAAAAACAAGTGTCTTGTTTCTAGCACAGTCCTCATGTATTGGTTTGTTAACCTCTCAAAATGTCTCATGTGAATACTGTTTCCAGTCCTGCAAACCAGAAATAGTCTTTTCAAACTAGTCTTCACTTGAAAAGAAATGAGGAAATGATTTGTACTGTCAAAGTGAAGATGTGTGCCTATGTAAAAGGTCGAGGTAGCTGGCAAAGGGGAAGGAAAAAAACAACCCTGAAACCCAACAGCTTTTTCTTGCTTGAAATGCCATTCTGTTTGAAAACAGCGTGGTGTTGGTTCAGCTTGTTTTCAGGTGTGTGTTAATAATCAAGTGTTCTCAATTCACAATTAATTGTATGATGTGTGCCTTCCGAAGAAGTTGCTAGAGGAAATATTCCCATGTTGCTATCACCCACAGAACATTGTTAGCTTTCTGTGAATTTGTACATTTGTCTCTGCCTTTTGTAAACACATCTGTTCAAGATAAACATTCTTTAGCAAAGAATTAGTCTCATCTTTGCAGATCCAGTATGGATCATTAAACCAGTGGTTTTACTTTTGTTTTAGTCTGAATTCAGCACTTCAGGAAAAAAATAAATCTGAGTAAAAACATATGTCACTTTCAAAATCAAGAACTTGCTAAATGCAACTCTTAAGAACATGTGGTCTCAAGGAATGCAGGAAATTCTTCGTAAAGGTCATGAAAACTGATGACCGTTTAATGATTAAGATGGTGTAGGCTTAAGGGATGTACCCTGTTTTAGAGTTTCTGGCCTACTTACACATAGGTAAATATTGAACAATATTTCTATTAAAATTCTGGTTTTGTTTTTGTGAAATTATAGCTTATTTTTTTTCTGTTCTCTTACTGTAATATGCATAATTCTTGTATTTTAAATAAATGTTACATACTTTGTCTCCTTTTTAATGACACTTCATTTCTGTGTCTAGGATTCTTGGGATGGGCAGCATATTCCAGTTCTCTTCTCGATATTTTGTGGTTTGTTAGTGGCAATATCGTATCATCTCAGCAGACAAAGTAGTGACCCTTCTGTACTTTTGTAAGTGACTGTTTGTGTCCCTTTCACAAGGAAGAAGCAAGTCGCAAGGGAACGTTATTTATAATATTAGATGTCAGTACTGTTTGAACTGGTAGTCACCAGCATTATAAGAACTAGTATGATATTGGTTCAGGAGTTAGAAATTCTCAAATTTTGCACGTAGTTGCTCCTCTAATGACAACCTTTCTTTGTGACTTCTGGCAAATCGCATGCCAAAATCTGGTTTAACTGCCTGCTAATGTTCTCTGAAATACCAGTCAGGTGCCATCTTTCTCCTGGTCTGTTTGTGCTGAACAATCTGTACACACTCTATATTTAAAGAGATGCTCAAAGCATTAGTTGAAGCTAAAGCCCACATGTGGATTTTTTTGAACTATTTCTTTCACTTAATTTGTTACTATGTTCTTATCTTGAATGTGTGCTCAAAGCACTTGTTCAAGTAATTTCATCTCGGATACAAAACAATGAAAACCTGTTTTGGTGATGAGCATTCCTCAAGCATGGAGAAACATGTTTTCATGCTGCCAGAGTATTTCTGATTCAGTTAATAATTATGTGCGTAAAAGAAAATGATTCCAGCAGCAGAAACACCTCCCACAGAATAGCCAATAGAGACCAAGTCACATACCTGGATTTAAGTTTAGCTGTAATGTTGGATGAATTTGATAAGCAGTAGTCTGGGGTAGATAGGGACCTCTTCTGTGAACAGGAAGATTAATGATTTGTGAGTGTTCACACACAAGGAAAATTCTTATCTTTGGGTTGACAAGTAAACCTTGTCCTGTTACTCTTAGTTCAGGTGACGTTACTCAGTTGGTATGGGGTCTTTGTCCCTAGATACCTGTTCTTTTTTTCTTTCCAAGTACCATAGCCTGGATGCTTATGTTTGACCTGCAGGTTCACCTGTTTAGGTAGATGTGGCACAGTTAAGCATTGCAATACATTGCAATATGTAATTGCCTGTGAAGATCTAGGGCTTATTCTGTAGCGAGCTTTCTGACTGTAAATGAAATAATACGTATTTCTGTACCACTTCTGAACTTTGCACCAAGTTACATTTCTGTTCAGTTATTTATGAACTAAAGTTTTGTTTTCGTGAGTACTAAGAACTCCCCTTAAAATTCAGTATTGGTTCAGTTATTCCTATTGGAACTGGAGAAGCTGCTGTTTGAACAGCATCTGATGACTTGACTTTAATTGTGGTCATTGTGTGCAACCAGAGAACTAATTCTTTTAAAGCTGAGATTTCATATTTGTAAATTTGCTCAGCCATGTGAAAGCACTAATAAGCCAGGATTATGTTTTCTTGTAATCAATTTGTAATAGAATTTTTTACTTTCTTATTCTTCTAAAACCGCATAGAACAATACATGCTTTTCAATGGGTTCTTTTTTGTCTTTAAGCTCTTTAGTGCAATCAAAATTTTTTCCTAATTCTGAAGACAAAAACCCTGAGGATCCTCTGTCTGAAGTAAAAGATCCTTTACCTGAAAAGCTTAGAAATTCTGTGGTAAGTAGGCTGCTTATTATTATTTTTTTTTTCTCTTTATTCAGTCTAAACATCTACTTTATGTTGGTTTGTATAGCATCAATCTGATCTTACTTAGCTTACAATTCTTGTTAATTACCATGGTGTTGATTAGAATGGATATCAGAGCATTTCCTTAAAATTTGCAGATGAACTAATGTGCTACACTAAGAGTATAATGCTTATATTGCAATTTAAGTTATTTAAAAGGAGGCATGTGAGAATTGGAATTCCCTAGTGTAAATTCACTGGAGTATTATTGATTATTTTCTTCTAGCTCATATTGATAATAATAAATAATACTTGCTTTTGTGCAGAAGTTAGTGGGAAAGAGTTAAATGTAGCAAAACTATATTAACTCAGTCTTTCTAGTAATTGTGAGCAAGAGCTTTGTGCGTGCTGTTCCAGAAGCAGAAACTAAATATGATGGGAAGTATTGTGGGTTTTATATGTTGTGGGCTTTGTGCTTGTATTTTTGTTTTTTTGGGTGGTGTGGTTGTTTTTTTTGTTTTGTTTTGGTTTTTTTTTTTTTAAGGTCAGATGTAAACTGTACCATTTACTTTAGCACATACTTTGAATTTTCAGTACAAATTGTAGTACAATTTTAGTACAAAATCACTCTAAATATTTATGAAAGTAATAATACTTAAACATTTTTCTCTTTCATACAGTGGAGCAGTGAGTAAAAGACTTAAGAAGCTTAGTATGTTTAACTTGTACAAAAGAAGATTGAACACTAATTTAACCTTGTGTAGAGCTTGTCTGTAGGGCAGTAACGGTATAGATGGATTTCTCCTTTGTGTGGCAGGCACAAGCATGATGAGATGTAATGTGTGGAAACTGCAAGTAAATTTTTATAGCAGAGAAACTGCAATTCTTTTAATACTTAACAAGAGAGAATGACCATAGGAGCTGCAAGCTCCTCTTTAGATCTCAAACCGTGGTGTTAGTCACCAAGGCAGCAGGGGAGATGAGGATTATGATATATTCTTTCAGTGGTTTTTTTAAATCAAGACTTACTGATTTAAAAAAAAAAGAAAGTTGTACCTCAAGAAGTTAAGACCTTGCAGTAATAATTGCTGTGTGGCCGATTTTGGAGTAGTTAATCCGATTTTCCAGGCTGAAAATATTAACACTGTATTTTGAGTGGGAACAGGTCTAAACTTGGAGACTCAGAATTAGAGGCCCTAAGTATGTATTGCCCCCTTGTGACTGAGTCTGGCATTACTCATTTTGTTGGTTTTTTGCCTATTACCAAAAGCTTTCCTTCAGTTTTTTAGGGGTAGTGGAAAATTCAAACTCAATCCTTAGGGTCATTCCGAAGGTATCCTTTACCCTTCTACAAAGGAGGGGGGAAAAGGGTTGAAGAGCCTAATTGTTCCACTTGTTTTTTAGCTCTGTCTAGGCAGCTGTCTTCTAGAGCTCTTAATTGACCCATTGTCTAAGCAGTTTGGTTAGCCCTTCCAGCTCTTTCCTCAGTGTTGTAGGGAGGTCCTTATACCCACTCTCAGTCCAGAATGACAGAGAGAATATATTGGATGTATTAATTTCTCCTGCCCCACTTTGGGAATGCATCTTTCCACTTAACTTGTTTGAACTAGTGCTCTTAGCCATAAGACTTATCTTGTGAAATTTCTGATAACTTCAATGGAACTAATCAAGACTGGGATAATTTGAAAATCTTTAATCACTTTCAGTGTTACTGCTGATGGACATTAAGAATATAAAGAGAACAACCAAAGCTGGTATTTTCTAAAATTATTTTGTTTTGACTCCCCAGAGTGAACGATTGCAGTCTGACCTGATTGTGTGTATAGTCATTGGTGTACTCTATTTTGCAATTCACGTCAGTACAGTATTTACAGTTTTACAGGTAAGGGGTTCCCTCACGTCTACTGTTTGTCTTCTATATGCAAATACTATGGTGTGATATAATGCTTACTCTGGTAGTGCACCGGGTCTCCTGACTGGTTTTAGATGGTCTTTAATGTGATAAGTACATGACTGAAGATCTTCATATTCCAGTTTATGTGCTCAAAAACTCTTCTTCCTCTGCTCTTTCCTAGTTTATTCTTGCATTCTAGATTTTTAGTCTCTGACACAAAATACCATAGTTTGCTTCATCTATCTCAGTTAAATAGTGTCAGGATCATTTTGCAGTAATGGAAAACGAAACTTTAAAAAAAAAGTTTAAAAGGTTTGAATCTTAAAGATTGAGGGGCTTGAACCTTGATTCAGCAATTGCATGCTAGCCTGGCAGTTTGTAGACTATAGTATAGGGGAGTACCCCTTTAACTGAATTGGTTATTTACAGGACTTCAAAGAGCCTTTGAGTTTCAAGTTTTTTACTTGTCAGTCTAGCTAATATTACTGCTTCAGATACTTTTAACATGTATATGTGACTCCTGCTTGATGATCATAATGTTATGGGACCAGATCCTGTGTTTGAATTTTTTAAGTAAAAGCATTTGCCCAAAATGCTACAGTTACTGAATTTCTTATTTTGGTGTTCCTGTAATTGAATCATTCATTAGCTTATGAACAATCTCACATCAGGCAAGGGAATGTTTCTCGCACATATTTTAGAAGTATTTTACCCTCCCGCTGCTGCCTACAGTTAAAGAAACTAAATTTAAAAAGCATGTGTTTAGGTACCTTCAGATTTTCAGGTGCAGTGTCCTACTTCAGCACATGTACTAGTTTTTTTCTAAGGAAAAGGTATCTTCTGTTGTATGGCTGGACTTCAGCACTCCTCCCAAATGTTACTTTCTCCCACATTTGAGAAACTGGGCTATATACTCTTCACCAGTTTCGTTCAACAGGCTTAGGCCTCACAGAATTTCAGAATGAAGAGCTTATAACCAGAAAATGCAATCCTAATTTTGCTATGACATATCTAGAAATTTAGAAAAAATTCTGATGTATAGAAAGTGTTACTGTGAAATCCATTCTTCATACCATGTTAATACAGTAGTGGTTTATGCTTCTGTGAAGGAGTCTGATCCTCGTGGGAGGCTTCTCAAAAGAATATAAGATGAATTATTTTGTTTTTCCTTGTGCTTATATCTCCTTTTATCCAGCAGATGGGTTCAACCTTTGGGGGATAAGAGCTTTATCATTTATGAAATGCAGATGGGTCAGAAGCAATGGACTATGAAGGAAAATTGGTGTACTATTTTTAAAATACCTGCCAACTTTGTAAAAATTTGTTAGAAATAAGTGGTGTATTTCTCACAGGCATTTCTTGTTTGATCTTGAAGTTGGTAGTTTGATCTTAAAGGTTCTCATGAAAACATACATTCCCAACTTACATTCCCAACTGGAGCACCTGACTAGATACTGGAAAAGATATTACATTATTAGCATATGATTTTGCTTATAAAACACAAACCTTAATTTCTTCAATTCTTCTTTTTAGCCTATTTTAAGTTATGTTCTCTATGCATTGGTGGGTACGGTAGGCTTTGTGACCCATTATGTTCTGCCTCAACTCCGAAAGCAACTTCCTTGGCATTGCTTTTCTCACCCGCTGCTGAAAACCAAGGAATACTATCAGTTTGAAGTCCGAAGTAAGTATCATTAGTGACAGATTTTTGAACTTACTGTAGTTGTTAACCAACTTGTGTTAGCTATTGATACTCTTAATCTTTCTTTATTATTCTCACCACTAGAGTATTTAATGACATGCCATGTAGAAGTGTCTTAGTTTCTCAGTTCTTCATGCTTGGATTCCATGACATTTTATGTATCTCTTAACTGAGGATGACAATATATTACATGTGTTACTATTATCTCAGGGCAGTTCCATTAAAGCACAGTCGTCAAAATCCTAAGTTGAAAAGTTTGTGCTAATGATAGTGTTGTTGTTTGTTGGGTTGGGGGTGGGTTGTTTGGTTTTTTTTTTAATAAAGGTAGAGTGTATTTCACTAGTTATTTCTTCAAGATAGTAGGTTTTAAAATATTTTGGAGGATTAAGTATGGTGAATGTTGTCAGATTTCATCATGGCATGGATTTGATTCTTAATGGTATTGTTGACATGTTTAACAACAAAAAGTAGTGCAAGTGGCCTACTAATGGAAAAACATACTAAAGGACCAGTCTTGTCAGCTGATTGGCACAGACACACACTTGCATCTTGTGTTCAAGTCTGTTTCCATGAAATCTTTCCCTGGAGGCGGCAAACAATATGAAGTTAGCTATACTGCTGATCAGTTTTCTAGAATGGATAAATGTAGCAGTAGATTGTGGTATTTCCACTGTTGGAATGTTTTTGTTGTTAACAGCAGACTTAAAAATTTCTATCAAAAATGACTTGGAAACAATTGAAGCTATTTTGTTTTTTCTCTTCAGTTAGTTTTCAAGGTAAGACAGTAATGAAAAGAAAGTGAGCGTTCTGCTGCTTTCAGGAGCAGAGAATTACCAGAACTGATGCGCAAGCTTCCTACCTTTGTAGCAGCTATGCAATGTGGTCTTTTCACTGATGTCTAAATTGTGGGCTTTTTTCAGTGATTGAGTGTAAAGATGGATAAATATGAATAGTAACTGTAACGATGCAAATTCTATTTAGAGGAAGAAGTGAAAACTGCAACTGTATGCCTTGGTTTTTTTAATCTATGAAACTAGAGAAGCTGCAGTTCATGCCCTTTTGCTGATACCCGATTTCAGTACTTCCATATGTAGTAGTGTTTTCAGAAGGATAAGTCATATCCAGTAATGTTAGCAGTTTGTAGTATCTCACAGTTTGGTCCCTGTAACTTAAAGAGAATTTGTGGTATATCAGTGACTAATTGTCCTTATGGTTTCTGTTGTAGAAAATGAACTTCAGATTTTGCTGGGGGTCATCTAGGCATGTGCAGTCATTCATAGCAATGAAGAGGGGTGGGCCTTTTTCTAGCCTCTTTCAAGTATTCCTTTAACCCTTTATGTATGCAACAGTGTTTAACGTAACTTTGACATAGGCTTTTCCAAACTATGGTTGTACTGCCTTGTAAAATAAATTTTCTCATTATTTTCATTTGCATTAATTGCAAGCGTAGCAATCCTGTTACATATTTTGCAATTACTATAGAAGTTTAAAATAAGTTCTTAAGTATCACACACACGTGTTGGCAGGTTGCGTATGCGCTTCTATATCGTAGAGTTGTAAACCAGAGATCTTTTGGTTTGAATATGGTTGGAAAACATATTTCGAATAAGATAAAATGCATAATGTCAAATAGCAATGTTGAAAGCATGAAGAGGTGGCAACCCAGTTTGTTTCATGCCATGTGCAGTAAGCAAGTAGCTTGCAAACTCTTATATTGTAATACATTTTGTATAGATTCTACTGGGGCTACCAATACTAGCTTAAAAGGAGCTTTTCTTTATTTTGGCTAGATAAAACCATGAAAGTCCAATATGAGATACGGTTAGTGTTTGACTCCACAAATTGCTTGGTTCAAGAATCTTCTGTTAGCTGTGTCTGATTTGACAGTACCATCTGATTTCTTCTTTTTAATGTATCTTGATAGATGCTGCACATGTTATGTGGTTTGAGAAACTTCACATTTGGCTCCTTTTTGTAGAGAAGAATGTTATCTATCCACTGATAGTCCTCAATGAGCTTAGTAGCAGCGCTAAGAATATTGCTAGTCCAAAGAAACTGGATACTGAGTAAGTAGAAAAGGCTATCGAGTAATCTGAGTATGTCTACTGTGGTGTGAAATTAAATAGTGAGTTCTGGCCTCCATGGGAAGACAGTTAATGCTATTGCCTTAAAACTAAGATGGAATAAATAAGAATTTTCTTTATTTGAAAGCTCTTCTAGAACCAAGTTATCTTGCTGACTTAAACTGAATGGAGTATTACAATGTTAAACTGGGAACCCACATGAAGATAAATCATTCAATTCATAGCATATACTATAAAGATTGTGGGCTGCAGAATTATCTAGTAGTATGATAGCAGAATTTCCTTCTTGATATTCAGAGTCTATAATATGATTATCTGGGCTGCAAGTTGAAGATTTGTTCTGGTACTTTTGTGAGGTGTAAACTTAAGACTTGTGTAATGTTCCCTGAGTTGGTGTGCCAGATTGCAACCTCTACAACATTCTGCTCTCATCAAAGATTTCCCCAGGCCTTCTAGCCTCTAAGTATAATCTGTATCCAGATGGAATTGCAGATTGGCTCCTAAATTGAGCCTTAGTTATAATCTCTTAAGCAGTGTGTCTGACTGTCTCAGCAAATCAGAGTTCAATAGTAGACCCTGGATTTTTTGCCTCCAAGAACAATGATCGGGTGGCTTTTTTTTTTATTTGAAGTTCTATTAATTTAAACAGAAGTGCTGTAGAGAAAACAAATCTTGAAACAAAATGGAATATGAATTTGGAGGGGGGTGGAGATGTTGAATTTTTTTGGGGTGTGGTATTTTTTTAAGTTTAATAATCCTGAGATCTAGTAAGTTCTTGCTTTGGGTTCATTATTCTTGTCTCTACAAGACCTTTGGGAGCATTATTGCTATTGCATTACTTTAATGTTATTTTTATAACCTTTTGATCTGTCAGTTACTATCTCTGAATAAGAATATCACGAAGTTCATATTAGGGGAATAGCAACTTAATAAGCTAGAGCAGCATAGTCATGCAGGAAATAATGATAATCCAGTGTTCATTAACATCCTTTTGCTGATTAATCTAGAACAATTCTAGCATTTTTGCATCTTAATCTTTATAACCTAAATTAAAGACCAGGTTTCTGTTCTGAGTGCGAGGATATTTCAGCTCTGGCTTCAAGAGTTTTTTGTTTTTTTTTTTTTTTTTTTTAAGCAAGACTCTTACAAATAGTGCTAATCCTTGAACACTAATTGTCTTGAGAAAAGACTTTGATAGTAACTGTTAAAAAAAATAAAATAATAATCTGAAGTTATCATTTAAAAACCTAACAAATCAAATGCCAACACCCTCCCTCCAAAAGCAAACACAAATCTAAACCTTGAGTTTGGAGAGAATGGCATTGCATGACAGCAACAGTTTAGGTGGTCTTTAAATCCCTTTCTGACAGCAGATAAGTAACTGTTTTGTGTGAATTTCTTACGCAGGTTGGGTGCTTTAATGATCACAATAGCTGGCTTGAAGTTACTGCGTTCATCATTCAGTAGCCCAACGTGCCAGTATGTCACTGTTATTTTCACAGTGCTCTTCTTTACTTTTGATTACAAAAGTTTTACTGAGACCATGCTGCTAGATCTCTTCTTCATGTCCATACTCTTCAGCAAGGTAACTTTAACTCTATTTCTAGGTGCTTCAGGTCATCCAAAAGGGAAAACAGATAGTCCTAACTGATAGGTAATCTCCAGATCATCAGTCCTGCTGGTACTGTAATCAATATGCTGTAAGACAGCTAAGACTTCTCCTTCCCAAAGTGCTTATGCTTGTAACTTTCTAAACATCTCATGAGTTTCTGTTAGCACAACAGTGAAGTGCATATTATGGTGCTTGCTTCATTATTATATCCTTTTTGTAAATCTCAAGGCTTCCAGTAGACCAGTAAGAACTCTAGGGTGACCAGTAAATTCCTCAGGATATTTTTGTACTGCAAAGCATGTTGATTCTTAGCCAAATCACTAATTTTTTTTTCCTTTTTTTTTTTTTTTCTTCCCCCCTGTAGCTTTGGGAACTCTTTTATAAATTGAGATTTGTATATACCTACATTGCTCCATGGCAGATCACGTGGGGATCTGCGTTCCATGCTTTTGCCCAGCCATTTGCTGTGCCGCGTATCCTTTGAAAATGCAGATTTTTTGCTGAAGTAGTGTATTTGTAACTTCTGAATGTTGCATTGTGATGAATTATGTATTATGGGCTAAATCTGCCGAATGAACAGGTTTGTCTATTGAGTATTTATGAAAAACTTTGCACACTTTCTGCCTTGCTATAATGCTACAAGTTACACAGTAGCAGATAGAGTAGGAATAGAATTCTGACATATAAGAAATATGGAGCAGGAGTTAATTAACTCTGAAAATGACACAACTTTTCTTCTGACAGTCATTCCCTTTTTCAAGAATCACTAACTATGGCTTTTGTTCAAGTTTTGCATTTTAAGCTTCTGTAGGCTGGTTTGAATGGAGTGTTGAATTAGTGTTCTCTATAGAATTTTGAGAAAGAGAATGACCACAATGTCTAGTGCCAAATTTTCACCTATTTCTGTTTTTAAAAACAAAAATAATCCCCTTATTGCTGGAGATACAGTAAAGATACTTTGCTGCATTAAAAATTCTTGGAGATCTTGTCTTGTTCTTAATTGTTGTTGCTGTCTGTTTCTGGTACTATCACAGAAGCTTGAAAAAAGTAGTTGTTGCTTCGCTTTCCTTAATTCTGTTATCCTACAGATTCTGCAATGTTGTTTGTACAAGCAGCTGTGTCAGCTTTCTTTTCTACTCCACTGAATCCTTTTCTGGGAAGTGCAATATTCATCACTTCGTATGCCAGGCCTGTCAAATTCTGGGAAAGAGACTACAAGTAGGTGAAATAAAGCTTCTAAAGCTTGTGTCCTTTGTTTTTAATAATGTAACTATGGCTAAACGTGTTGGTTTGGGTTTTTTGTTGGTTTGGTGTTTTGGTGGGGTTTTTTTTGTTGGTTTTTTTTTTTTGTTTTTTTTTGTCTAAATGCTGCTATTTTTTTGTTCTCCCAGATATAGCACTGAAAGTTTTCAATGAACTTGTTTCTGAAATATTGTAGCAGCTGGTTTTTTATACTAGCAACATTTGCTTTAGCTTCTCAAGTAATTTCTGCTTAGTGGTATGCCATCCCTGTAGTTTTTTAAAATGTAACAATCAGTATTGTAAAGTGAATTTATGTACAAAAACATTTTGGGGGGTAGTTCATAACTATTTGACCTGTGTTCATTATAGCTCATTTCACAGCTAAAACTGGCTAACCTAAATAAAAAAAAATCTTCAAAGTAAATATACTTATTTTTGATCAAAGTGGGATCAGTAGTAAAAGATTACTCATATCAGATTATACCTCCCTCTGTTTTACTTCTCTGAAGTCCAGTATTGTTGATGGGATGTTAGATAAACAAGATGGGGAAGATGAGTGGATAGGTCTGTTATTTATGGATAATTAACTTTTCATTTCATTGTTTTATTGCTTTTTTCCTTCTAATGCTAGAACAGTTTAAATGAGAGCCACAAAGATGATCAGAGGGAAGGAGCACCTCTCCTGTGAAGAAAGGCTGAGAGAGTTGGGGCTGTTCAGCCTGGAGAGGGAAGGCTCCAGAGACACTTTGTTGCAGCCTTCCAGTACCTAAAAGGGACCTACAGGAAAGATGGGGAGAAACTCTTTAGCGGGGCCTGTTGTGATAGGACAAGGGGTAACGGTTTTAAAATAGAAGGAGGTAGATATAGACTGGACATATGGAAGAAATTTTTTACAATGAGGGTGGTGAAACACTGGAACAAGTTGCCCAGAGAGGTGGTGGATGCCCCTTCCCTGGAAACGTTCAAGGCCAGGTTGGATGGTGCTCTAAGCAACCTGATCTGGTTGAAGGTGTCCCTGCTCCTTGCAGGGGGATTGGACTAAATGGCCTTTAAAGGTTTTTTCCAACCAAAACTATTCTATTACTCTAAATACAGTGTTAAAAGTCCTACATTAAAGAGTTAAGGTTGTAACTTCAGCCAATGAAATAATAACTTTCTGAAAATTGCGCTTTTGGTAAAGTCTAGTGGCTTGTTAGCTGTGCTGGTTTAATTGCTTTTAAGTTTGTCACATTAGCACTTTGATATCTATTTAAAGCTAACAATTATTCTATGGCTACCTACTGTGGACAAAGTTTATTAGATATTGTATCATAATGCTATTATAGACAGAAAATACTTCTACATACAAGAGCAGCAAATTTGCATATTAAATTATTTTAAAATAATTTCTTTAAACTATTTCAGTGGGAATATTTCATAACAATTTTTATTCTGTTAGAAGTTTCTTCCCTTAGATTTCTTTACAGTGATAAATTTGTTAAGTATGCTTTACTAAATTATTTTCAGCACAAAGCGAGTGGATCATTCAAATACAAGGCTGGCTTCACAGCTTGATCGAAATCCAGGTAAGTTTCCTAGTCTGTTTTTGATGACTTTCAGTTGGTGGGGGTTTTTTGTTGGTTTTTTTTTTGTTTGTTTGGGGGTGGTTTGTTTTGTTTTTTTGGGGGCGGGTTTGGATGTAATACTTTGGTTTTTGCTGGATTTGGTGTGGGTGGGTGGATTATTTGGGTTGGGTTTTGGTGGGTTTGGGTTTTTTTTGTTTGT
>WHYT01017399.1:24265-68832 GCA_009806455.1 Tetrax tetrax | reverse complement strand
CCCCCCCCCCCCCCCCCTCTATAAACAGTAATCTGGAATCCTTCTTGTATGGCCTGCATGCCCTATTTAAGGGTGACTTCCGTATATCTTCAATTAGAGATGAATGGATTTTTGCTGACATGGAATTGCTGAGGAAAGTAGTGGTTCCTGGAATACGGATGTCACTTAAGCTACATCAGGTGAGGGAATACACAGGAAGAGGTATCCAGTTCTTTATATTTCTTTCCATTGGTTCTTCTAAAAATAAGCTGCTGGGAAAGAGAAGGAAGAGGAAATGAATAAAAGGGCATGTAATAGACATGGACAACTGAAAATGAGGGAATATTGTATCCAGTCCTTTGATATAGTTCATCTGGAAGGTGATATAGAGGAAAACGGAATGCAGTTTATGCTCAGAGCTTGAAAAATTTATCAAATGTAGATCACAGAACATGTCAAGTTCTATTTCATATCCATCTAGAGATAATTCCCTTAGGAGCAGCCTCTCTGATGTTTTCCCTCCTTTTTCCCCTCCTCACATGTATGTAATTGGTTTGAAAGGTCATCATGTTATTCAAAGCTGTAGAGCCCTCTCTAGCTGTCCAATGGAGGTTGTTTTTCTTGTTCTTTTTACTTTTTCTTTGAAGTGCTGTAATAACAGACACTTTGACATTACTCATTCATCCTGTCCGTAAGGTTTCAGGTGAGAATGAGAAGGTTGCTTTTTGGTAAGCTGAAACGGGGATCTGTCTTTATAGTGAAGTGAGGGTGAAGATGAACAATCTCAAACTCTGTCCAGAGCATCTATTAACTAAGCTCAGCGAGTACAAGGAAGCATGTACAGAGTGATAAAGCACTCTGAGAGGGGAAAAGTGTTGGTACTGTAGAAGAACAGATTACTTGAAAATCATAGTAAGTAGGCAAATCTTAGTTGCACTTACACTTTCTAAATAATAGTTACCTTTTTTCAGACTTCAGTGCAGAGTCTAGAAGTGCCCCAAAGCTCACAGTGTTATACAAACTCTCCGAATTTAGCAGAATGTGTATAAGTGTTAGGAGTACATGTAGCAAAGTAGAATAATTACAAAATCATAGAATCATAGAATGGTTTGAGTTGGAAGGGACCTTCAAAGGTCATCTAGTCCAACCCCCCTGCAAGGAGCAGGGACATCCCTGACTAGATCAGGTTGCTCAGAGCCTCATCCAGCCTGGCCTTGAACGTTTCCAGGGACGGGACATCTACCACCTCTCTGGGCAACCTGTTCCAGTGTTCTACAACTCACATTGTAAAAAATTTTTTTCTAATATCTAATCTAAACCTACCTCCTTCTATTTTAAAGCCATTACCCCTCATCCTATCACAACAGGCCCTACTGAACAGCCTGTCCCCATCTTTCCTGTAGGCCCCCTTGAGGTACTGGAAGGCCACTCTCAGGTCTCCTGAGAGCCTCCTCTTCTCCAGGCTGAACAGCCCCAACTCTCTCAGCCTGTCATTGTTGAAACCAGCAGAAGTACCGCTTCAACAATTCTGAAGTGTTCTCAGTGTATTTGGGTTACTGTGCAGAATGGGCTTGAATTAAGTTGGAGTATGAAAAGTGAGAAAAATACAAATATATCTAACAATAGGATAAGTTTTTAGTGAATGCTATTGGATTAATCTGTAAGGGGTGATTTTATTCACTTGCAGTGCAATAGCACATTGAGGCTTCAGCGGGTGCTGGGAGTTTAGCCATTAACCACTGTCCTTTTTAGTCGGAAAGTAACGTGACCTAAGACTGAATTGAACTGGAGAATTTTGTGTTTTTACACTACCGCCAGTTAAATAAGTTGTGTGATAGTATCTGATGCTGAAGTAGTCTGTCATCAAGTATTAATGTGAACTTTTAAATAGAAGATACAGGTAAACCTTGCTGTTTTTCTTCCTATTGTTATTTTCATATAATACAGTCTCCGTGAGTAATCAGTGCTTTACTTAAGTATGTTTTACAGTTGAAAACTTGTGAATAAGCAAAGAAGCTAAAACTAAAATGCGTCTGAGGACAATATAAATAGATATAAATCTAGTGTAATAATTCAACTAGAAATTTACTTGAATCAATAATAGGCAGATCCTTCCAGTCATTTTGGTTTTAACTTTAAAAAAGGAAGCAAACGCAAGCACACAGATCTCATCTGTTGGAAAAAAGGTCATCTGTAATTGTATTCTTTAGTAGATATCTGGTATTTTTGATGTCTAACTTCGTGCAATGCACTGAGCCTTTCAAGAGTTTGAGGTATGAAATGTTTGGTTGTTTTAATATGTAGTTATATCTGAGAGTTAATAGTATCTTACTGAATGTGTGTTCTTGGAAACAGGATCACTTCACTTCTCCAGATGAATATGATGATCCTTCTGTCCTTTATGAAGCCATAACAACCCATGAAGAAAATCTAGTCATAGCACATGAAGGGGACCCTGCTTGGCGGAGTGCAGTTCTTTCCAATTCTCCCTCCCTCCTTGCTCTGCGTCATGTGATGGATGATGGCACCAATGAATATAAAATCATTATGCTGAATAAGCGCTATCTCAGTTTTAGAGTCATCAAGGTAAGCTTTGTGCACATTCCACAATGTGACAGTATGTTGTGGGATATTTTAATAACTGTACCAAACTGCTACTTCAACTCAAATTATTACTTTTTTGTTACTGATCTGTCATTGCTAGGGCTGCTTCTTCTTATATAGTGGAAGTATTTAATCAGAAAATCAATTCCTGACTTAAAATATCTTATTTCTCATCTCATTCTTAGGTTTGCTTTATTCTCACTGTTGCAGCCTGTGTCCCTAAGTTCAGCCTTTTAAAGAAGTGAATATGAATTCTTGCATTTCTGCAGTGCAATATTACATACAGTTGTAAAGGCCTAGGTATAGCAAAGCAGTTTTCACACTCTCTCATTTTTTCACTTTGATGCAATCTTTCTACTTGGCTTCTGTCTGTCATCGTTTGCAGGTGAATAAGGAGTGTGTACGTGGCCTCTGGGCAGGACAGCAACAGGAACTTGTCTTCCTACGTAATCGTAATCCAGAAAGAGGAAGCATCCAAAACGCTAAACAAGCTCTGAGGAACATGATCAACTCCTCTTGTGACCAGCCAATTGGATACCCAATCTACGTCTCACCTTTGACTACTTCCTATTCAGATAGTCATGAACAACTTAAGGAGATCCTTGGAGGAGCTATCAGCTTAGGAAACATCAGAAACTTCATAGTGTCTACCTGGCACAGGTGAGCTGAGGAAATGATTTCTTATTAGTATGTGTTTGTGCTCTCATATTCCACTAACTAATCTCATACATGCCCAGCACAGCATAATTTATGATATTCAGTCACACAGAAATAAATTAGCCTCGGCTTTTATTTCAGGCACATCTGTACCACATAGCAACTGCTTTGGTATAGGATTAATCTTCAAGTCATATAAGTAATAAGTCACAAACTACATCCTGTTTTTTATCTGAGCTGTTATTTACAAATTCTAGATGCAAGAACTACAGCTTTGTTTCTGATGTCAGGTCTGATAATGAGATGGGGCAGCTTCTGTGTTGGTTTTTTTTCAGTACTGTCATTTTTGCAGTCTATAATACCGTCCTTACAGAATCAGGACTATTTGGTAGGGTTCCTGTCTGGAAGCAATGTGTGCTTCAAACAGCTATGAGTACATTACTAAAGGTAAAAAGAAACCAAATTTATTAAAAAGAAAAAAAAAAAAAAACACAACAACAAACAAATATTATTTTCCTGCTCACCTCAATAGACAAAGATTTTGCAGTACGAGACTACATGACTGGTATGTTAAGAAGCATAAATTTTACTAAACTGTTACAAAATAACCAGGATGTTCTACTAGCGTTTTCTATTTAGATTTTTATGACTTTATTGTACTTCAGAGGTGACTTGATTTTTTTTTTTTTCAAAAGCTATTTTCTATGAGCATTTGGGTTATCATAAATAACTGCTACTTGAATAGTTATCAGTCTCAATCAATCTCATAGCAAGCAGCATTTATATTTGCAAAGCATATTCTGAGAAAGTAAAGTCAAGTTTCATCTGATTTTGGGGAAGGCTGTGGATTGTACTGAGTACCACTTGTCGTATCATAAGGCATTTCTCAGAATTCCTATGATTAGGAGGCCTGACTAAATGTGTCAATTGCGTTATGTTTTCAGACTAAGGAAAGGTTGTGGAGCTGGCTGCAATAGTGGTGGAAATATTGAAGATTCAGATGCTGGAGGTGGAGCTTCCTGCACAAGTAACAATGCAACTATCAATGAGTCGCAGAGCAGCATGTCGCAAGGAGGAGGGAATCCAACTACAGGGCAGGGACTTGGAGCAGTACAGCACCCTCCTGTTGCAGCTCATCCCACAGCTCTTCCTGCAGCTCATCCACCGACTCATCCCTCTACTCTGGGTAAAGTTAAAATAAAGCAAAGCAACTATTTTATACGAGTACAATCCCATAGCCAGAATTGGCCTTTCAGCTTTTTGAATCGGGCCTAAGTTAAAAGAAAAGGCAAATAAAAGTGAATTGACTACGTAGTGTTAACACCTGCTGGATTCATCTTAAGCTACAGGGCTGTCTTATGTAATGCAAGGTTCCCAAACAGAAATTTGAGCAATAGGGGTGTAGCTGTGCTGGCAAAATAGATTAAATAACTGTTTTTAACATGTCTCTACAGATTAGATCTTTTCCCTTCTTCTTGTATTGTCTGCAAGAGCTAAACTTTTAATTTTTGTGAATTTCTTTGTATTTCTTGTTTATACAGTGGAATGCATTCTCTATTTCTGTAGAATTGTAGCTGAATCCTACCCAAGAGTCTATAGTGATCTGTAGTTAGGGAGGTGATAAACAGTAAAGCTGAGATAGAGCTTTCCAAGCACTGCCTTTACTCACAGAGAATACAAAAGTGTATGTAGTTGAATGAACTTTTTTTACAGAACTTAAATCTATCAACTGTGGAGAGGTATCTACGAGTTCTTAGTATAGGAAAAGCAGTGACACCAAAACCCATAAACTGCAATTCCTATTTTTCACTTTAAGTGCATTAATTTTTCTGAATTTGTTTAAAAACAACTCTTGCTCTAACAGGTTTTTCTGACTCAATCTTTTAAATTCCAGTTAAGCATGTTAAGAAAGAACATGTAGTATTTTTCAAATGTGGACATCTACCTGCCTTAATGCCTTAAGTATAGGAAACTTAAGTGTTAATATTAAGAAACAAATTGTTAATGTGGGGAAAAGCAAGGCTAAAGTGTTTTTCAAGCTACTTGTCTTCCAGAGATTGTGAATTGAACAGAATATGAAATTCCAAAATAAGATGAATGGAGTGCATTCAAATACTGTGCTATATGAAATGCAACAGATCTTCTGCAATATAGCTGTTTCAGATGATGTTGAGTAGACACATCGATTTTGTATCTAAGCACTAAAACATTTGTGTGTTGGAAATCTAATGTATGTGGGAGGCTTTATCAAACTCTCCTGATTTTTGTATCTTTTACTTTTAGGCACCAGTCACAGCTCTCACTCTGTGCAGTCAAGCCTTGTCAGACATTCCCCTGCCCGTGCCTCAGTAGCTAGCCATTCATCTTATTGCTACGGCAGTCGTCATTCATCTCTTCGCACGTCCACAACAGGCTTTGTGCCTTGTCGGCGCTCTTCCACCAGTCAGATATCCCTTCGTAACCTCCCATCATCCATCCAATCCCGCCTATCTATGGTGAACCAAATGGAACCTACTGGCCAGACTGGGGTCAGCGTGCAGCATGGACTGCCCTCTTCTAGCAGCTCCAGCCAAAGCATCCCAGCCTGTAAACAGCATGCTCTGGTGGGCTTTCTAGGGACAGAAGGAGGGAGTAATGCAACTGAAACTCAGTCAGGTGGTAATGCAAGCCCTGCAAATCAAATGCAAGCCAAAAAGGATGACGTTATTTACAGAATCCAGGTGAATAGTCCAGAAGAACAAGTTAACCTATGCTTCCACGTGCTTTTGTTAATGTTACCTTGTATGTTGTTGTAATTGCCTCTTTCAAATACACACACAGTCTGGAATGTCTCAGTATACAAATATTGTGCAGTTACATTTGGAGAACTAATGTGAAAAAAAGATTTTCTCGACAGCCTGCCTTCCTGCATGCTTAGACATCCCTGTTTACATTACTTAGGTTTTGCTCTAGTGCAGCTTTAAGAATGTCAGCTGAACTCAGTCCCACTTCATACTTAGTTTGCCTTTATTCATTACAACATGTACAGCTAAACAGCTTCATTTGCGGGGAAGAAAGCAACTAGCTTTTTTCTTTTAAACCAAGTACATTTTCCACAAAAGTAAGTGTAAGAATACTCACTTTCATATGTATTTATTCATGTATTTATTTCATGTATTTATTCTTTGGTTATTGCCACAAGTCAGGGTTCACTGAGCAGCAAACAGTACAGCATTGACTTAAGTTAATCATGGCAGCCTTACTTGTTTTGTGAAAATCCTGACATCTGTATTCTTGGTCTTCTGGCTTTTATTAGGCCCACATACATGTTTTTGGCAATATAGTAGTGGAAAACATCTAGAAGTGTATTTAATGGGATAGATCACAACAAACATGACTTCATTGCTGATACCACCTCATTTTAAAGTAATCCTTATTAAACTTGGTAAACTGCATCATACTGGGCAAAGTTAACAAATTAACAGCTTAATTCCTCTGTGTGAGGAGGATAAGTTGACATGTGCCCTTGGAGAGTGGACACTATGTGGTTCTCTCTGTCCTTAAATAGGAAGAAGTTTTCAGGAGTTTTCTCCTGCTGTCTCTGTGGAAAGGCGAGTTTGCTTCAAAACATAGGGTGGGTCTCAGCTAACCATGCTAGTAGATAAGTAGTTCTTCAGCCTAACAGTAAATTTTCCAAGATCATGTTTCTTAAGATATTCTGTAAGAAATTATGAGCCAGTTTGAGCAGCTCATCATCACTTAACTCTTCCCTGCTATGGGACTGTGTGCTGCCAATGCTTATGTTGTGCCAGCTCCTCAGACCCTGCCATGAGCCAGCGTAGCAACTGAAAGAAGGGGTGGGAAAGGGAACCAGAGCTGCTCCTTCTGACAGCAGTGAACTGGTATATTGTCAGCTGTGTCTGAAACCACAGCCTAACTTCCAAATTCTGCGCTGCTCAGGCTTTTTCCTAGAATCAAGCTTGAGTTGACCATTAAAATTGGTCAGAAATTGATTTCTGTGTGTTTAAGTCAGTTCTCTTGAAGTATGCAAAAGGTTACAGTTTATCTGTTTCTCTTAAATTTTGGCTGAACTAACAGTCAAAACTCAATTCCTACTTATAGTTAATGGATCCCAGTCAAGTACTGGAAGGGATCAACGTGTCAAAAAGGAAAGAGCTGCAGTGGCCAGATGAGGTGATACGGCTAAAAGCTGGAAGAAACAGCTGGAAAGACTGGAGTCCTCAGGAAGGCATGGAAGGCCATGTAAGTTTTACTTAGAAGTTGACAAGCTGATTTTAAAAATAGCAATGTCTTGATTCTATGGCAAACTGCCTAGATATCAAGGCCAAAGATACACGTAGGAGCAAGTTGGATCAGCAGCTGTCCTCCAAGTCACTGTTGCTGGGAGAGCAGGTCTAGAATCCTAATATGAAACAGTGATATTTCTGTAACTGTATGCAAAAGATGCAGGACGATGATTCAAATGTTGTCAGCCACCTCTCCTTCCTTGCATTCTTCCAAATCTTGTCATGAACTTTCAGGCATTGCACTCATGCATCCAACCTTCAGTTCCTTTCCTTAAACTGTCAGTCCTTGAGCAAATATGGAAAGTCAATTTACTAATGAGTCCTTGATTGAGTGACAGTATATTGATTTAACAGTATTTGTTTTCAAAGTATTCTGATTAAAATAGAGCCAAGTAAGATTGCATTTAAATCTATCTTTATTATATTATAGGTATGTGATAGAAATTTACTTTCCTTTAAGAAGGAAATCTGGTGTAACTAAAACTTGTGAAAGCTATGACTTGAAACTCCATCTCCCTCTTCCCTAGGGGTGTTATGTCTGCATTTTATAAAAATTCAGTGCCAGAAAACTGATCTCCCAAGTTAGGTTCTCTTTAGGAAGAAAAAACCTCAGCTCTATCTTGAGACTTTTTGGTTTTGTTTTGTTTTTTTTTTTTTTTACTGAATCATGGGTTTTGTGGTGGTTTTTGGTTGGTTGGTTTTGTTAGGTTGGTTTTTGGTGGTTTGTTTTTGTTGTGGGTTTTTGTGGTGTTTTTTTGTTTGTTTTTTTTTTTTTTTTTTTTTTTTTTTTTTTTTTTTTTCCAAATTCAAGTCACTCTGCATTTTTGGTAATTTAACCCATGTTAAATAGTAGCTACACCACCAATAACTTCCATCACAAATGAATAAAACACCATGTATATACTATAGTGAATGAGTAAAATTATGCTTCTGACCCACAGGAGGGCAATGTAGCCTTATACAAAAAATAAAAACAAACCTCGGGGGGAAAAAAAAAACCCAACCACAAAAAAACAACAAACCAGACAAGCACCACTCTCATAAGCTTGATTGTTTTTGTTTGACACACCAGCACTGATTTATACAGCAAACCATCTTTAGTCTTCCATAGCTTAGAGGAAGACAGGACTGTTACAAGCCATCCTTTCTATAGGAGAAGGAAAGAAGGCAATTATTGGTTTGCCAAACTCTACTTCATACCCCAAACAAATATTAGTGCTGCTTCTTGTACCACTGAGATATAACTGATTTAGGAAAATTTAGGAAAATAAAATAAACAAAGTTCTTTCCTTTCTGACCTTTAATCTTGATGGCTGCTTGTCACCAGATTAGACTGTGCTTTGCATTTAATCAGCATTTTCTGACACATCTTTAATCTTAGTAAAAATCTGAAGAAGATGAATGATGTTATGTGCATGGAAACACTACAAATTTGTTAATTCTCCACAGAATATTTTATTAGCTTAAAATATACTAAATATCTTATTGCTAAAACTGAATTCAAATTCAAGTAGCTTTCAATTCTTTTACTGTTTCAGCTCTTGAATACTCACCCTACTGGTTTTTTTGACAAAAATTATACTTTAATAAATGTTTAAAAACTAAAAAATTTAGTGAAAGACTTACTTGTCTAAAAATGTAAAATGTGATACTTGAACTAGTAAATCTATCTAAGTATTTGCAATTTCTTGTTTGACATTTTCAAATGCCGAAAATAAGAAGGTCTTCACAGTGCCTCAGGATCAAAGAATGATCTGTTCCTCACCATGTCTAGTCTTGTCCCAAGAAATAAGTCAAACAGGTTCTCAAACTTCAATTTTATAAGACAAAGACCATTACAGTCCAACCAGCAAGGAAAATTATAGCTGCAGCTGTGGATGACTAGGCTAAGTGAAAGCCAGTAAGAATCAATCCAATTCACTCCAAAGTTTCTGTAGTAGGAATGGATATATTATTAAATATTTGTACTCCTTCTGCCTGACATAACTGTATTGCCAGAAGCACAAATAACACAGATTCGCCCTTACTGTGACTCAGTATTCACTAATATGTTCTAACAAAGGAGAATTCCAGCACTTACAGGTATTACTTCTAAGTTATTGAGGGAAAATCCCTCAAATACCAGTTATATATTGCTGGACACCTTGAACTTTGTTACTGCAAGAACAGAGGAAAAAATGAAAGTGCCTTGTAACGTTAAATGATTGTGCTGAAAGGACCTGGTAAAGATAAACATATATTAGACTTACTCATAATGTGCTGTATGTTTTATTTTTTTGATATCCCAGATCAGCTTGCTGTAATAGTTTACTAACTTCTACTAAGATAACTAACTTTTTCTTTTGTTTTCAGATACTGGATTTTGTGTCTTAGGTAGCTCACTGTTTTCAGCATGTTAAAAACACAGCGATGAATTCTCACTTTAACATCTTTAGCTCTCCACAAGTCAAGCATTGCATTGATTAAGTAAAAATACTCAGTACTGAGGGTTTCTTAAAATTTTGTATATTTTATTAACGAAAATACCATCTGAAGAGAAATAAATTACAAAAATTGAAATGAAATAGCTATGGTAATCTGTTCAATAAATAGACAAAATATTAAATATTTAGAAGAAATCAACCCCAAAATAGCAAAATATTTTACTTTAAATTGTAATGTAAAGAGACAACTCTCATTCCATTCTGTAGTTATCCTTGTAAGAGAATCAGTATTTTGTATATGTTGCTAACATGAACTATTCAGTCTCTGTTAAATCACAGTTCAGTTGGAAAGTTCTGGAAGGTCAACCAACATTTCAATCAGAACTAATTCTATAACAAAAGAACAGGATTTAAACAAACTTCATTATTCTGCTTAAATTAAAAATCACAATATCACTATGGCCCAGTAAGTCAGGTGTCCGCCTCAGTCAGATGCGGTGAGCAAAGCATGGAAAGCAACAAAGATTGTTTTGTAACAGCAAATACACTGAACAAACCCAGCGATCGCATGCTCACTGCTCTGTCCACAGGAAAACAAACTTGTTCTGCTCAATTTTGATTATGCTTAGTTAGTAGAGGCACTATGAAAAATTGTATCACTTAATGTGAGGGCAACCTTAGTGTTTGGGTCTCCGGAAGGTATGAAGAACCACAACATAAAAGAAAGGGCTCAGTTCTGCAAAGTGAGTAGTTTTACATCATCGTGTTGATGTCAAGGAAAGGGAAAAAGTTCTCAGCGATTTGCAGCACTGCAGTCAACCAACAAAACTCCCAAAATATTATTTTAATTTATTATATTATTTCAATGAGGTCTCAGCCTCAAATTGTTCTAAGATAAATTAATTCCTGATTCCCAGTGCCACTGTAACCTCTGAACAAATCTAACAGGATAAAGTAATCTAAAAAAACGTTATGTTTCTGTCAGAAGGTGTTTTATCCAGCAACATCAGTAACATGAACATCATGAATGTGTTGTCTCTTCTCTGCTTGGTTGCCTGTGCGTGTGACAAAGCTTCAGGCAATGGTTTTTACGTGCGTGCAGGTTTACAGTCTCCCCCATATGGAAAGTAACTCAGGAAACTGTAGTAGTAAAACTGCGGTGTGTGCTGGCATGACAATGAAAAACATTTCAAATTAAAACCTTAGAAAAAGGTCAACAGAATTGTTTGGGTTTTTTTTTTTGTCACTTATCTTAATATGAGTAAAAACTCCACTCACATAGACATTATTCAGCATCTTTCCAAAGATTTTAGTTAGCTGCTATACTTAAAAGGGCTAAGTGCTTAAAATTGACCTAAAGACATCACCTTGTTCTGAGAAGCTGACCCTGGGTGAAGAGGAAATGTATCAGACTCAATGTATCAGACCTTTGTACTGTCCCTTTCCCTTTTGTAAATCACCTGCGTTTTGTAAATCGTAAATTTGTAAAGCATTTTGTAAATCGCTGCGTTTTCCTTACTCCTGCTCCACGTACAGGACCATGCTACTCAATGCAAAAAATCGCGGAGAACCTTCCTTTGGATGTTAAGGAAAGGAGACATTTCTTAATTAAATTAAGCCAGCTTCACTGCAAGTGAGGGAATACAGGAGGAATTTTCTTTCAGAGGAAGGCAACACTTAAAAGACTGAACATTTATTCCCTAGGGAGGGTTATGACTCAATAAAACCAAAACGTTTGGAAAGAAAATTCTTGAGAACAAAAATCACTTCTCTAATGAGAAGCGTGGGTTTTGCAGTTGCCAGGGTGTCTGAACTTTTCCCAGCCAAAGGCTAGTTGGCATCTTACCAGACTTCCAAAAAGACACACCAGATCAGCAACAGCACAGAACGGACTGCTCCCACCTTCCTCCAGACCACAAGTGCTGTGACGCGGCGCTCCCTCTTACTCCGAGAAGGCAGTGTTTGGACTGAGATGATGCACATGCTGCTTGGATTTGCCATCTCTGTATCAGCACACCGTCCTCCTCAGCGTGGTGGAAAAGAAAGTGCGGAGGAGCTACGTACACTTTGCTTGCCCTCTGCCCCTCCACGGAGCCATGTTACTCAGTGAAATGTGCTTCTCTGGGCTTCTTGTGTCAGCCCTAGCAGTTTGAATCTCTCTGCTGGAGGAGTGGCAAAGTAGGCTTTTTGCTCCTCCGAGTACCTTTCCTTCACTTCAATTATGTCCCTGTAGCGGCCGTCCTGCCAGTGGAAATTGAACTGCTCCAGCAACTCAATTCTTTTTTGCTCTGTGCTCACACAGTCAACAGGGGCAGACTGTTCCAGGAATGGTACCTGAATGTCTGGGAACAGGAGGAGACCCCGGATAGCAAACCAACCGCCGTACTTGGGATGGATACATACACCATACATCTTCTGGAAAGAAAAAAGAAAAAAGAAAAAAGAAGGATCTAGGATGTCTCATTTTGTCTGTATTAATGGTTACAGTTCAAAGCACCAAGCTTTGATGCAGCTTCTCACACTCCTAGCCCCCTGTTGGAGCGCTACACAGAGAAGAAAGGAAAATTCTTCCCTGAACATCTGGCTCGAAGCATTGCATTTCATTCCCATTTTCTGTGCCCGCCCACAGGGCCCTGTAATGCAAGGAGAGGTCCCGTTTTCAAAATCACAGAAATTAACCACAGTGCAATTTTTTTTTTTCTATTTATAATGGTCCATTTTCTATTTATAATATTTTTTTTCTATTTATAAGCAGGACTTCTTTCACACTGAAATTTATTCTCCTCTCTAAGTAGGTTTAACAGGTCAAGACATACTTCTCTGTGTATGCATCTCCCTTCCACCCTGAAGAATTCCAGAAGCTTCTGATTCCTGTCTGAAACACTTTATGCAGCTATATGTGATCTGGACTTTCTATTTTCCTGCAGGAAGAACTAGTGAGTAAACAATAGTTGTACAATTCAGTGATTGCAGTCTGGTTTTTCTTCACAGATTATGTTTTTGCCTCACCTTTTTACCCCAAGGATCAAGCTTCACATCCTTCCTTTGGTAGTAATATGCAGCTCCAGCAACATGGGCAGCTGTCTGCGCCAAGAACTTGGGCTTTCGGCTTGGCAGGATCTCGTAATCAAAGATGATGTCCACCTTCTGGTCAGGGAATTTCTGGGAAAATTAAAAAACATCAGCCCAAGCTCATGGCAAAAGATTTGCCACTGCAGAAGCGCTGGATTCCAGCAAATCAGGCACACGGGAAGCCTGCAGTTTTCCGCATCCTGCTACTGAGATGTATCAGCACACCTGTGGCCTTGGGTTTTCAAACTCTGACTGTGAAGCTCTCCACATAGCTACAAGTGGTAATGGTAAAGAGACAGAATACGCAAGGAAAGCAGGTCAATAGCCCGTTGATTCTCTTGCCATAATGAATAATGCTTTACCCTTCTAAAGGGCAGGAACCCGGAAGGCTTTGTCTACTGCTCAACCCACCTGGTTACATCCCACAACAGTAAAAGGAATCAGTATTTTAGGTTCTTACCTCCTTCACACGTGAAAAATGATGAGAAACACACTGATCCACAGGGTCCCTGATTATTTTTAACCGTTCTTTGTTCACAAAAGGTTTAAGGGCTTTGTCAAACATTGAAGGCGTGCTGAGGACCACGAAGGCCAGCGTGTCATCTGGATAAGGGAGATGAAAGGCTGGCTGGAGAACAGCATTGTACCATCCAACCTTTGGCAAAGGAAAACAAATCTCCATTAAAACAGGGACACTACTCTTTTGCTCGTGGGCATGCAGGAATTTAAAAAGAAGTGTAGGGAAGTGTAGCCACCTTCATTTGCAACCCAGATATGCAGCCTGCCTAGTGCCTTCCACTCAAACCAAGCTGTTTTGCATACTGGGAGTTACAGTTTCTGGAAGCTGTACCTTGGTGAGATAAGAGTCATCCACTGCATTCAGCTCAAGACTGCCCTTTATCCACTTCTGCTCAGGAACTGTAGAGGGAAGTATGAGTCTTGCCAATGCAAATCAGATGTTTGGTTTAGATAAAGCTTTTACAGTTTGGTTTTTTTTTTCTCAGTGTGGCCCAGAAAGAAACTGGTGCTTCTGTGACAAGCTGCGTGGTTTATTTCTTCAGCAGGAAACATTTATGTGTGGAAACGAAGGATGTAAAGCTCCTAGCAGCGCTAAAATCCCCCAGAACCATCAGCTGTAGCGTGTGGATTGTGACACGGCCACATTTTGGTATTTGTTTCCAGGGCTGGATGTGTTACAACACAGCGCAGAAATGAGGGATCAAGCTAGGGCAGCAGGAAGACATGACCAGGGGGACATGGCCAAAAATCCCTGCACTCCACTACTAACGTGCTGCACGCTAACATCAGTCTTTTTATAGGTTACGACAACTCCCCCTCTCCTGGGATGCCATGAAGACCAGGTCTAACATTCAGAGAGATGTCAAGTAACATAACTGTAATATTTATTCTGAAAATGCAAAATATTGGTCACCTCTAAATATCAGTGAAATGAATCTGAAAGTGACCTGCCTATATGGAAACACAGAATGAAAGCTAAGTTTACTATAAAGATACATTCTTAAATCAACCCCAAAGTTTAATCAGTTTTGTGGCTCTTGTATAAGATGCTGAACTGAGATGTTACAAGAAATGACGGAGATGTGAATCTAAGGTTTGCTGGTTTCCCAGTATACATCCCTCAGCGGTGCATGAGGGCCAGCTGTACGAGAACTAAATCTAGAGAGGGATACAGCGCTGTAAGGCTTCCCTCTGGTAGCTGTGGTCTGAGTGCTGGTCCTAATTCTGCTGCTGTGTTTTGGGAAGGCAGCGTCAAATTCCTCTCCAAATTCTGGAGATTTCACTTCTCTCAGCACCTCCTTCCCTTTTACTTGCTGTCACATCATAGCAGGAAATACACATACTGTAGGTGACAAACACAATGTTGCCTGAGGAGGGGAAGGTCAGGTTTATTGTAGATTGATTTGTCTTTGATATTGCAGATTGATTTATTGCAGATTGATTTATTGCAGATTGCCCCTGGGCTGGGCAAAGAGGGAACCCCTACGTTTTGGTGTGTGCAGTTTGGCACTGGGGACAGCGGGAGAGGCTGCCTCAGCGGCAAGGGCGAAACCCCCTTCAGCGGGCAGAACGAGCCGGGGGTCAGCAGGCCCCGCCGCGCCGCCGAGGCAGGCTGCGCTGTGTTTCCACACGCAGATTAACGTTTAAGCCCGCACGAAGGACTTTACTCTCTGCCGGTCCAGTCGCATCTTTGTTTAACTCTCCCGACCCTCCCAGACTGGGACCAGCGCAAGGGACGCGAGCAAACCCGCGGTTCGGCTGGCGCCCCGCCGCGACAGGGCACGGCAACGCCCTTCACCCGCTCGGCCGCCCGCACGGCGCGGAGCCCTGCCGCCCGCTGGGCCCGGGGCCCGCTCAGCGGCGCGCAGGTCCCGCTCCCCCCGGGGGGCTCCCTCCCGTCCCGGCGGGCTGTCCCACCGACGGATCGCTGCGCCCCAGCCCCGGGCGGGCAGTGCCGCCTGCCGACGGCCGCGGGGCTCCTCCCGCCTGCGCACGGCAGAGCCAGAGGCGGGAGCGGCCGGGGGCCGGCCCTCCCCGGAACACCCGCCGCGACCCCCGCCCGGGCCCGGCGCCGCTCCCCTCCGCCGCCCTCCCACGGCCCCGCCGACCCGCGGGATGGTGACGTCTCGCTGATTGACGTCACGGCGGGCGACGTCACGGCGAGCCCCGCGTGACGCCGGTACCTTGAAGGCGTGCACCTCGAAGCCGAAGGGGCCCAGGGCACCGCGCAGCCGCTCCGCCACGCGCCCCTCCATGCCGCGCGGGGCACCACGGGAGGGGCAGTTCTGATAGGGCACCATGGGAGGGACGGCGGGACAGCCCCCCCCCCGGGAACGCATGGCCGCGTCTCCTAGGAGACGGTCCGCCGCGCAAGGCACCCTGGGAGTTGTAGTGCGCGCCTCCCTGCCTTTCGCCGGAGCCCGCCGGCTGCGGTCGGTGGCGTGGATCGAGCGGGAAAGGGCGGAATTCCGGTGTCCCAGCTCCCGGCCCAGGCGCTGGCTGGGGCAGGATTAACGGTGCGGCAGGGACGGGCCGGCGCCTTCCTTCGCAGCCCCTGGTCACGGCGAGCTCGCAGCCCGGTGCCCGGGCCCTGAGAGCGGCAGCCATGTCGTACAGGTGTGCGCCTCCCTCGCTGCAGCGCGGCAGCAGCGGCACTAGCGGCCGTCCCAGGCCGAGGTGATTTGCGGGCTCTGGCGAGATGGCCTCTGTTAAGAGCGAGTTTTCCCACTGTACTTGCACAGTGTGCCCATCCGTGCTAGACCACTCTGTATGGGGCATACTTTTCTTTCATCGCCCGCTGTTTGGAAGCCCCACCTTCCAGTGGGGGTGGGTGCTGCTCGCTAAGAGAGTTAGCAAGGCCTCTGCGCTGACAATCCTTTCTCCTTCCCCGTCTGAAAGTACGTGTCCTTTGCAGCTTCCCTAATCCCTGCCAACACATTTGCCACATTGGAGACCAAGCCTCAGATTTGGACCTCCTTACCCTAATCTTTATAGCAGCTTAACAATTTTTTTTTTTTTCAGTTCTTGTGCAACGTTCTCCAGAGGTTACTCCTGAGTTTTATGAAGCCTCAGGACACCAAATCTGCAAGTTCTTGGGGACAGAACTACTTCAGATTCGTAAACTTCTTTCTTTGGGGAGATCTCTCATAGCTTCTAGAACTCCAAGAACAACCTGTTTCTTATTGGTGCCCTCTGTAGGAGGAGGGCACAAGGATCTCATCAATCTTGTTTAGAATTGAGGCTTGTTCTCTCCAGGTCTCCCTGTATTGCCAGCTTCTGAGGTTGAACCAGCCTGCTAACTATGTTCTTTCCTGGACTGAGTTATTCTCATACAAAATCTGGTTTTGCCCATCTGCTGAGATCATTGAATTGGTCACTCAGTCTGTGAATTGACTAAAGCAGGAGAAAGAGCTCCAGCAGGAGGAAATCAACAGGCTAGAAGGTACTGAAGGCGAAAGCCCTGGAAATGAAGCAGTGATGGTTACAGCAGCCTCTTACACAGATGACTTAACGTCTTGTCTAAGTTGCTGAAGTCCTGTTGAAGAAACAACAGGCCGTGAGTGTAGCCTGTCACAATGTAGCTCCGCCTCTGTGCTGAACAAGTGAGCACAGGCAAAGTGTTGGATTCAATGCAGAAAGGGCTTTTTGAATTTTTCATTTCTTCCTTTGTCTTTTCTATAGTGATCTAAAAACCTGAGAAGCACCTTTGCCTCCTAGGAGAGAAAGCAGACAGTGGAAAACAAAGCTGTAGTGATTTCCTAGAGGGCCATGACCAGACTTGGACTAGTGTCTGGTATCCTCAGATGGAGTCCATTGCTGAAACCCTTGTGACACACAATATTTGGTCAGCTGGCCGAGTTGCCTTTGAGGGTGGTTAGTTCAAATATTTGAATTCTTAATGTGTGTCTTGCCTGTTTTTCTGTCTGAATATAGTGGTCCAGGAAGACATTATTTCTATGGTCTGCTGAGCAAACAGCATAGTGGCAGAGGGGAATTCTTGGGGTACTGTTGTACTCTGCCTCTGTCAGGGATTGGTATGGGACTGAACATTGAAACCATCTTACTGGGTATTCCGTGATCCTGTTCTTATCACTTTTGTCCCAGCAACTGAAGAGCTAGGCTGGGACCTTAACACCTCCTGCCTTTCCTGCTTGCTGGTACAGAGAGTGCTCGGAGATTGCAGAACAGCACTGAGAGCAGCTTGGAAGCCTTGCCAAGGAGGACAGGAGTTGAAAGGTGAATGCCATAACGAGCATCAACAAGGGCTTCACCAGGAGTGTGGAGATTGTGCATCTCGTTTGTGTCCCAGTGCCAACAGTCCACAAGAAATAAATGAGATGTTAGTGCTTAGACCTTTGTAGATTCAGAGCTGGTGCAGAGGAGGTACTGGAGGAAAATGTAATTCTTCCACCAAACAGTGAAAAACTACTGTGACAAAATGATGAATGTGTGAGGAAAGAGTTGGAGCAACTGTGGCATAAAGTCAGCAAGTGGTGTTGTGTTCTGCTCCTCGCATGGCCTGAACTCTGATCCTGCACAGGACAACCTGTTGCTGCCCACGTGGTCCAGCAGAAACAGTCCCCGGTGGGAAGCACTGTAATGTTCATTGTAGTTGAGGATCTCAGCTAAAATGAAATGAAATTAAACCAAAGATCACTGCTGAACAGGCAGTGCTGGAGGAGAAATAAAGAAGGATACAGAGGGCTGGCAAGCTGTGACTCCATGCTGTGCTCTGGGAGAGCTGTGGGAGGAGAACACGCGTGGGGCTTGCCTGTAGCTTCTGAATCCACCCTTTGCCCTGGGAGAGACGTGGGTGGATGTAGTTCTGTAAGGTTTTGCCTGGCCATAGAGAGATGGGAAATCAGGTGCAGGGTGTAGTTTAGCCACGGCCTTTTTCTTGGTCTGTGTGAGGTCAAGCTGCCTTACTGCACAGGTCAAAAAGAGGAAGAGCTATTGAACCAAATGTCTGGAACTGATTAAATTAACAGAACGCAAAGTCGGCACCGCAAGGTGGGCTGCTTTATAGTCACACCTCTTCCGTCCAAAGTCTGACACAGGATGGTTTGATGGCCCGTGGCAGAGCTACTGTTGGAATGAGCAAGTTCTGCTACTGGAATCTGTGGAGGAGAACTGAGTGTTGAAACTGATGTATGGAGAGTTTGCTGTGAGTAGTAGCCAGACTGAAAAATACTGTTGCTGCCTGCAACAGAGGAAGTATTTCTGTTAGATATTGTAATACCACTAGAAGGCTTTGATCTAGATAGCCAGTGTGCAAGCTGCTCTGCAGACACCTTTCCTGCCTTACAGGCTTCCTGAAACAGCAAGAGGCCTTTCTGTTCCAGTGTTAAATGATGCAGGGCAGTTAGAAAAGGATCTTCAAAATATGTATAAGTAGGGGAAAAGATAAGTGTTTGCATGTATTCTGATATAACAGGTCCTGTGGCAGCCAGAATGAAATGGATAGTATTTTTAGTTGTTGCAGAAGCAGGTGACCTTTGCAAAAGGGAGAATCAGAAAAGACTTGATGGGGGAAGGGTAGGGAATGGACAGAGCTGAGGGGTAAGGGTTGAAATGAGAGCAGGGCTAACAAATGGCCTGTATCTTTTCCACCAAGCAGCATGTTACCGTTCTTCTGTAAACCTCTTGCTGCAGGAGGATACTTGCGCAGCCAGGACTTGTAATCTGCTTCGCAAGGGGAGGTGGCAGTACGCTCTCTCAAGAGTAAGGTGGTCACTGTGGTGATCACACTGCTGTCAGCAAAACTTTAATTCTTGCTGAGGAGGGCTAGCATGAGGAACAGATTACAGATGATGCCAGGTAGGGTGTCATTGTGATCCAGAAGATTATAAAGAAACAGAGCATTACCTTTGGTGCTGGAAACATGTTCACAGAAATTGGCATGTTATATGTCCAGCTCTCTACTTTTTCTCGGTTGCTCTGGCCTCATCTGGACACGATTTTTCAGTGTTGTGGCGGATCAGAGGCTGCCTGCCTCTGGGGTATGCTTGAAAGTGATTGTCCCCTCTTTCTCAAGTGCTAGGTCTGTTAAGCAGCCACAAAGCACAGTCTTACGGTTTGCACAAACTCAGGATGGAAATGTGGAGGACCCAGCGGAAGCTTGGCCACATCAGGTAGAGGAGAAACGCCTTCGGGGAATTTGGGGGATGCCCAGGTCTCTGCATGCCACATGAGAGCTGCTGCAGGGGCGAGTGCAGCTCTTGGATTTCACGGAGAGCAGCGGCCTGGGAGCTGCAGGAGCGTGTCACAGGAGGGTGCTGCTGGCTGATGGGTGTTCAGAACTCTGACGGGACAGCGCTTGCTGTTGCAGCTCACTCTCGCAGGGGCTGGATTGGCAAGCTCAGAGATGCTGGGGACTGATCTCTCATCTTGCTGTTCTTGTTTGCCAGCTGTCTTTTGTACCTGCCTGGATCAAGTATTTGTCTTGTGGGGCAGAGTTCATCTCCATGGCTAGTACGCTACTGACTTTACTGTTGCTGGAGGTGATAGATTTGTCAGTTTTGTGAGGTGAGGTCAGTTTAAATCCTAAACTGGCAAAGCTTGAAGTGGGTATGGCTTAAGTGTCTGCCCTCTCCTGGAGAGGACCTCTAGCTGAGGGCAGGCCAGGTGTTCAGTCCTTCCCAGACAGCTAGTGAAGGTGTGAGATGGCAGCCTGTTACTGAGACATTTGTATCCTGAGAGTTAGCACCTTCAGCTTATTCTGTGTGGGCGTTGAGAATGGGAACCTGCTGTTCCCTTCCCACCTGGCCTTGGAGCAGAGCTGGCAAGGTCTGAGTTAGCTCACGCCTTCCCCGAGCCATCTCATCTGCCTTGTTTAGTCAGGAGTGTTGCTGTCTCCTACCTAAGCCCTCTGTCCGGGCAGTGGTGCACTCCATGTGCTCTCATGGTTGCTAGCTGGACAGTACCTTACTTGCTTTTTGCTGAAATGACTGGAAATAATTATCAGTGCTTTCACAAAGAGATGCTAATTTGAATTGCTTAAGCTCCATTTTTTTCCCAGCTTCTCCAGCCACCCTCACTTTCCTTTCTCACCATGCTTGGCTGGTGGGAACTTGCTTTGCTTGTGCCTCTAACCTCCGCTGGTTTGGCCCTTACTCTTCCCCTACCCCTACCCGAGGTTTCTGGCCTGGTCCCTGGAGAGAAATGAGTGTCGTCAGAGCTTCCTTATTGAGGATCCTTAAATCTTTCTGGCTCTGATTAAGTGCATCCTCTGTCCAACCCCAGCTGCCCTCGGACAGCTGTCAGATGTCCTAACTGTCCAGGTTTAGCTGAGGATTCATGTCACCGTTCCCAGGGGTCCCTTCCCCATACAGCTTTGTGCTACGGTAAAACAGCATCCAGAGAATATGCATCACTCCTCTGCGGGAAGGCAGTGATGCCTCTGTGAGGTGTCTGTGTCCCAGGTGTGGGTTTTTTTTTTTTTCCTTAATTATTATTAGGAAAAACATAACACTCTCATTCATCTCCCTCAGGCTAATGCTGATGTCACATGGGCTACAGTGTGATTTGGCGTCATCATGAAGTAATAATACAGAAAGGATCTTTTTGTTCTCTGTGTTCTCCAGAACAGTAAATAAGTCTCACCAAGATACAGTGTTGTACTGCTTATAACATAAGGGACTTTCCTTCTGCTTTCCATCCATGCCCTTGAAACCTTTTTCTGATCCTGTTAAAGAACTGTTGCTCTGCATTAGGTAGGAACCCAAGAGAGAGGCACACAAATTGTTCGAAGACTCATGGCAATTTGGTAACTGAAATGGAATTAAAGAATATCTTAATCCCTTGTCTGTTTTTCTGATCTTTCTCCCTCTTGACCATAAGCATATTAATGTCTGTCTTTATTAGTGGAGAAGTATTGGTGGACACTGAGTGTAGAGGTCAATGTAGCTCCATTATTAAGTTTTCCATGATAAAGGATATCGTATCAACTTGGTGAGATGTTTTCAATACTGGAACTTCATTGCAGTTCTCCTGTAATTAAATATCGATTCCCTATTTCTTTCTAGAAAAGCCTAAGGCCTTCCCTTATTATGTCACTCTCCCACCTATTGTCAAGCTGTAATTTCATGAGATGTGTCTGCGCTGTCAACATCAGCTTAAAATTTGCCCGTCCCTCTGCTTTTTCCTGCATTGGCCTAACAGCACATTGCCTCCTGAGTTTCTGCCACTGCAATTGTTGGTGTGCTGTAAATCTGATCAGGGAGCCACGCTGGTTCTAACAAGTGCACCATTGTTTTGTTTAGTTTTGTTTTGTTTTCCCTAAAATGGTGTGTTTCACAGTGCTGCTGCAGGAAAAAATTGTGCTGGCACAACGGAGATAACAATGTGAACAGGGCTAGGTGGGGAGGCAGAGGTTCTGCTGCCAGACTGTTCATCTGCTGAAAACACAACTGAATTGCTCAGCAGAACTGCTTTCTGCTGCTGCATAGCAGGACGCTGTCAGAAACCTCATCAAAGTGGTTCCCACCCCATCCCCACTCCCAATGATTGTTCCAGGAGGCATTGCTAAGCTTAAGGGACTGTCAGGGTTATCTTTTTGCTTCCAGCAGATCTACAGTCTCTAACCTGAAAGATCAAGTGAAAAGTCTGTTCCTGAAGGAGGTGCCGGCCACTGAGCCTGCAGGGAAAGACAGAGATCATAGGAACTATTGCCCACTTACCCAGTGTTACTAACACTCTGGGACGTGTATTCCAACCTCTCATGGGCAGGTCAGGTTTCCTGTTGTCCCTGTCCAACACAAACTGACCCCTGTATTGGAAGGATTTGGCATTGTAACTGTGGGTTTGAGCAGAAATGGGCTGGCTAATTCTTTGTGTTTTAAATTTGCGTGATTTGGAGTTGGTTGGAGCTGTTGGTGTCAAAGACAGATGAAATTCAGTGCCTGAACATTTTTGCCCGGGCGTTTTCCTGCCTGGGTTTGTGTATCATGGCACCTGTTTTCTGCTGCCTGGTGCCACTGCTTGTACTCATGCAAGCATAAGTATAAAGCTATTAAATCAGAATGGCATCAATTTCTCCACGTGATAAGAGGTGTCACAAAAGGTAGACGGTGCAGGCTTAGGCTCAGCAAGTTCATCCTTGAGCTTTTGACCTCACCTGCTGCTTGTTTCATTTCTTTTAGAGAGAAGTAAGAACTTGCTGAGAGAAGCAGAGTGATTTTGCACATCTTTGGGTGAGGTTTCCACCTCAGAGACTTCAGCTCCGATGAGCTTTCCAGCACTGCAGAGATGAAGGTGCCTGAAGGTAAGTGTGGCTGGTTCCTGCACCCTCAGGATCTGAAGAACTTAGCAGGGTTTTCCACAGTAATGCAGATGATAGAGGTCTGTAGAACCTATTTATGTCTGCTGTTCAGGGCATTCCAGAGGTCACACTGATAATTTGCTGTGCCCAATTTTACTGGTAGGGCTGATTATTAGGCACCTAAAGGCAGGAAGGCAGGACAGTTTGGAGTACGCTTGGGCCACGGTTAAAACTTTGCTCTGAGAGCGCTGTTGCTATGCCAGGACAGAGGTAACATGTGTGTGCCTGTCTGTTCTTTCATCCTCCCTCCCCGTATAGTATCAGGGTAATGTAAAGCTGCACGTGAGGGCCAATTACGATGCTTATCATTTCCTCTGACAGCGCCAAGATACCACTTTTTAATGTGGCTCCATTTTTGGTTTGGTGCTGACACACAGCCAGTGAGATTAGGAAGGTGAAAATTGCTCACTTCAAGAAGGTTCGTCTCTCAGCCTCTTTATCCTTTTGGATTTATGCCTTGCTTTTAGGATATAAAACCCCCTTGTTGTTTGCATTAACACTTAGCATTAAAGGAAATCAGGAACAAAGGGCCAATGTTCCTTTAAAAGAAAAAATTCATGCCCTACTTTAGTAAGATGCTTAAGATTCTTGTGAATGGAGGCTCTAAGGCATATTAAACTGCCCTGTGTTCTGTTTTTCCAATTTACTAATCCTGCTGATTCAGACTTTACTAGCAAGCCTGCTACAATTAACTGCTTTGTAGATGCAGTTGTAACATGTTAGGTTGCTGTCAGGACAACTTCTGAGGAGTCTTCGTGTCCCATCTAAGGGTTAAGTTTTTCTCTTTAACATTTATTCTGAGGCAAATGCCAGGTAGGGGCTGCTATATAGAGCTTCACCGATCAAATGCTGTACCCTTCATTTACTAAGAAGAACCTAGTTACCTATTGCCTAGTATTAGTAGTAAATATTCATATCACAGTAGCATCAGAGGCCCTGACCAATACTGCAGTAGGGGCACCCAGTAGCTGTGTTGGCAGCTTGCTAGGACACTTGGGACCATGATTCACTTACATGGGCACCTGTTTTTATTTGAGCTTACGTAGCTTGTGAGGATGCTTTTTGGTATTTCTCTGTTTCAGCAGAAGAGGAATGAGGATGTTTTTGTATTAGAGTTTGACACAGATCACAGTTCACACTGAACCAGCAGTGCTGGAGAGGCTAGACATAGGCTGGTTTTTGTTCTTAGGGTTGGCATATGGGGTAAGGAGTCTAGAGAAGGCTAATTCCTCGTTCTGATGATGTAGATTTTAAAGATATCTCCACACTGTGTTTTGAGCTGGAGGAGAGCAGTGCTGGAGAAGAGGCCAGACATAGCTGGAGTGGATGACCCCAGCAATGACCTGTCCGACAGCCTGACTGAACTAAAGCTGCACGACCTTTAATATTAATTAAAAGATGCCCCCTTTACTGTGGGGAACAAATAAAAGATTGAAAGGATATTGGCTTCCCTAAGCAGGCAAGCTCATCTTCTTGACTCGTTTGTTACCTGGCACTGGAAGCAATGAGGTGTGGGGCTGACCCAAGGGAGGCAAGTCGAGGAAGGGAAACAGCCATTTCGATAAGTCATTCACAGACCTGCTCAGTCCCATGTTCTACCTGAAACCTGAACTGTTGGCTGACCTCTCACGCTCTCTTGCTTAGACCTACACCTTGTAATTTACAACACAGCACTGCGGATTCTGTTCTTTCACCCCAGGTGACAGACACTGGCAGAGGGGCTGCTTTGTGGTGCATCAATCAGCCTTTGCACTTGCCAGCTGGCTTTCAGAGTGAGAGATGCTGTGGTGCTTGTCTGCAATGGAAGGTTTCCTCCACAGTCAGAGAATTCCTGGCTGCAGCCCTTTGCTTCAGCCCTGTGACATGGGATGTATGATCCTGTCTTCTGAGCTGATGCTGGGTGGACCAGAACAAATTCAGAGAGCTTTTTGTGCTGTCTCTATTAACACCTTCAAATGTTGGGTTTTTTTTTAAATCCCCAAATATACTGCAAGTTTTGGGTTATGTTGGATACTGTTTAAACTGTTCACTAGCTAAAGCTCTGGGATATATAGCTGAGCATGGATTGTGCCGTTTAGGGAGGCTCTGTACATAGCAAGGACAGAGCAGAACATAGATTTACCCTGTCTGACAGGACCCAATATGGAGCAGCTGACTTGACAAGTGTTGGTAAATTGCTTCCTCTTCTGTGGCTCAAAACAGGCCAAGAAATCTTGTAATTTAACAGAAACTTGCATGACTACCACAAAGAGGAGGCTGCTGTGTTTGTTTTATGAGAATCAAGTGCCATAGTGGTAAAAGGCCTTGGGAAATTTCCTAATGTGGTTTGAATAATTTTATTCCATTTTCCTCTGAGAGAACTTAATTTTAGAATTGCTAGCTGGTGAAGGAGAAGGGAAGAGGTGAATGAACGACACTGAGTTCAGAAAGCTTTAAGAGTATGGGGAAAGAGGACAACTGCCTATCTGATGGTGAAGGCTTTGTAGTCTAGCAGATGGGATATTGCAGGACATAGATATGTGGCATTCTCTTTGCTGCCTACTTCTTGCTCAATACAAAGGACCTTGGGATGCAGCACAGATGGGATGCTGTAAAGGGGGCGCAGCAGAGCTTGGTTAGGACTGGTTTGAAAAGCAGGCAGAGACTGGTGGTGGTGGTGAGAGTAGCAGTAGGAGTCACCAAGTGGAGGCTGGAGCACGGATCAAGACAGGACACAATGGTGGAGGCTGCTCCGTGACCTTCATCTCATTCTGTTGCGTGAACTGTGGCTTTTGCTTTGAAGATCAGGCTGAGATCAGTTGGTTTTCCCCCTCCAAGGAACACCTGCTTCCTGGAGTTTAATTCAGCTTCTTAGAGTGGACCTGAATGTGTGAACAGCCATGGGCAGATCACGGTCAGGATATAAAATCCTGCTTGAGTGGCTTGGATCTGACTGAAGCTGAGCTGGAGAGTGACTTGATGCATCCAATAAACAGACTGAGCAGGATTCAAGTGACCAATTCTCTGTCACTCAGTGTGGACCACCAAGTTAGACTCTGTAAAACAACAAGAGCTGTTTTCTCTCGGCCCTTTTTGAAAACAGGTTGCCTTTCTGCTAGCCAGCCACAAATAGTACTCTGGACGATTGCCTTCCACCTCCAAATATTGAGATCCTTTTAAAAAAGTAGGTGAAAATTCTCATCCTGCCCCCAAGCTTATCAGTAGGGAAGTGATGCAATGATCATGGTAGTGGCTTGATCTGCCTGTGTGGTCAGAAGGCATAGCCAGGATTAGCACAAAAGAAACCTGTGCTAGTTTTTCAGTTGTCCCTCAGTAAAATCAAATGAGTGCCTAAATATGTCAGAAAGGCATGTTCCAGAACCCATGAGCCTTGTCTTGTTCCAAGCAGAACCTGTTAATTTAGCATCGAAAGCTTCTGGAATTTGGACATAACAGCAATTTTTAAAGAAAATACTGAACAGACCTGACTGCTTGTCCCTTTTTTCTACCACTCCCAAGAAAAAACAATGTGAAAGGAAACACTCTGATGCTTGTTAGAGTCATCCTGTGGCAACTGATGTGTCTAATTTCAGAGCAAAAGTACTTCTGAAGGAGAGAGGATTAAAACAGGGGAGGGGAGAAGCTACCCTGCGGGAGATTGTCAACAGATGTTCCATTATAGTTCAAAGAGCGCTAGCAAAAGGCTTCTGCTGCAGGGGTATATTAATTCTGGGCAGTTCATCACAGGGAGACCTGTTTTATGACTGGGAGGATACCTCTGGTAACTTATTTAGTTCTTTATTTGAACTGAGGGTGGGGGATTGGGTCTACCTGTAAACAGAGGGGGAGCTGAACAGTAGGAACAAACACATACTTATTTTCTTGCAGCTGTGACCACTGTCCGTCTGATCAAGATCAGGCTGGTTTTGTGGTTCAGGGGGGTTATTTGGCTGATCTCCTCTTTCAAAAGAAAAAATATTGCAGAGGAACTGAGGCTAACCGTTGTTAAACTGCTGGTGCACGTGGAGCAGACCTGTGTTGAGTATGTCTTTCAAGTATATTTATTGGACAGGAAGTGGGAAGAAGCACAAGGAAGGCTGTGCAAGCTGTCAAGCAGATGAATGTATCAATCCCTTTGTCTTTAAAATGCACAAATCTATCAAAGTCTAGCACGCTATCTATGCTCCCTTCATGTAATAGTGATTTCTTGCACAAGCTCACTGGTGTTGCAGAATCGGTGGAGGATCTAGTTTGCAAGTTATGTATCACCAGCCACAATTGGAAGGTCCTCTTCTGGGCAGGACTAAGTGCTTTATCTTCTGAGACTGTTTCGAAGTCGTGCTTTGGGTAAGGGTTGATGTTTCTCAGATCTGTGAGGAAATGTGTCCCCTGTAGCATTAAAGTGGGGAAGAGTCTTCATTGAAATGCGTTTGGATGGGGAATTTTGAAGACCTTCATTATCTTACAAAGTTCTAGGGGATTAAAAAAATAAACCACAAACAGTTTTGAGGGCTTAATACTGAGGGAGACTTTTATATTAGCAGTTATGGTCTTCCAGCTTTATTTATCACTTAGCTATGTATCGGTAGGACCACAGATCTGGCTGTTTTATAGACAGGAAGTGCATGATTTCTTTTTTCTTTGTGGGAGACAGAAGGGAGGATTGGAGAGAAGATCCCTCTCTGACTTCTGCTCTGCTGTGAAGCAGAAGTAGCAAGGAGATGGGAACATCCCTGGCAGAGGCTCAGGAGGTCCACTTAGAAAAACTCTCCCCCTTCCTACATGAAATTTATACTGAATTGAATGTGGTCATAGAAAATGGAGTATAAATAATGCGGAGGCGTGCAGCATCCTGTTCCCTTCCTAGGTGTCTGGGAAATGACAGTAGGCACTTTCTGTTCTCCCCTGGGTATGAGAAGAACTCTGGCTACTAAAAGCTTTCCAGGTTATAGTTTTGTAGCCTTCATTACTGAGTTTACTGCTCTGCCTCACTTCTGCACTCCTGCTCCTTGGATCAGTGCAGTGCCTTTTTCATTCTGCTTTAAGCGGTAGCAAGCGCAGGGGGCTGTTATCCATGGGAGAGCCTCATGGGGTTGTCGGTCTTACAAGATACACACATTGCCTTGTCCACTCCAGTGCTCCTCATAACAGCTTCTCTCTCTCCAAACACTGTCTGTAGCTTTATTTACAGACTTGCAATGTGACATGATGGTGAAAATACAGTGTCCAAAGCTAAACTACAGGCACTGAGCCATGAAGGACAACTGAGTGGGGAGAGAACTGGCACATAGCACAGGTAGCCCTGCCCTTGGCACAGCAGCTCTAGCACTGTCACTTTTCAGCTGCTCAAATCCCCTTCCTTTCAAAACATGAGTCTGGAGAGAGGAAGAGGGGAGGGCAGAGAAGGCACATGGGTCTCAAACTCCGCTTTTCTTAGAGTTTCTTTCCCTCCCATTTACCTTTAAACATAAGTGATTTGATTGATTCTTTTCCCCATGCTAATTAATAATATAATTGTGCCTTAGCCAAGGAGGCATTGAAACTAAGCCTCATCAAAAGCAAGAGCTGTGTTCAAGGGGATATACAGAAATTGGCAAGTTATATTCTGGTTCTGTCAGTTTGCTTTGCTGCATGGGAAAGATGAAGCCCACACAAGCGGCCCATGGTCCATCTCCAAACCTGGCCACCTCAGAGATTGCATCACCTGGCTGGGAGGTCAGAACTTGGCTGGGCAAAGGCAGTAAGCTTTGTGCTTCCCGAGGGTGGCTGCCTGCACCAGCATGTTCTGCTGCTGCCTCTCCAGCTAAGGCAGGTCTGCTCTGTGCTACCTCTCTAACAAGGCAGCTCAGCAGTTTGTTCTGCAAAGAATGAATCTGCTCTGAGTGGGGTTGGAGGTGAAAATGCAGAACAGAGGAAACTCCGACATAAACTGCCAGAATAATGCTGGCTTCAGACCTGAGAAGACCGGCTTAGTTGTAGCATGTTTGTTCTGTTGCTTAGTTTTTCTCTTTTGTATGGTTGTATGTTGGGACAGGACTGAAATCTCTACAGGGTTTAAGAGTTCATCCCCAAGTCTTCGAATTACTCAGCAAGCACTTTGCTAGGCTTAGAAGTCTTTGTGTGCTCTCCCTTTGCTCTACATCTTCCAGGGATTTGCTTGCCTAGATTCATTGTGGGAACTCTTTCAAAAACAGTATATGCCAAATGGCCACGTAGTTTCACTCACCATATTTTGCTTTTGCAGTAGAAAGTCTTGTAGCACAGTCTGTGACGTGAGCTGGATGATTTTGTCTGAGTATTGTAGAGCCAGGAGATACTATTAGCTCAGGAGAGACTTAGCAGCTCTGTAGCAAGAGCAAGAAACAAACCATGAGCACTTACCTCCCTGTGGGTCGGAGCTCCAAAGGGAAGAGTTCAAAAGAGCTATAAAGCTAAACAAAAAGAAGTACGTGCCTTTCAGTTTGCTTTGTCTTCTGTGCTATAGAAAGAAAGATGACAGATGATGCTACTTAGGTTTGGATATCCTGGCTTTCAGGATATTTCTATAAATACAGTTCAGGGTTACAGTTAAAACCAGATAAGAATAAGAATATCTTCAATCAGCAGCAAAGGAAGAGTCTAAAGGTACACGTTAGATTATTTGGTCTAGTGTGGCTTTCTAAGACAGATTTCATCTGATTTGACCATATGAAAATTAATCTCAGTCAACCCAGACAGGGAACGACCCTGACAAGAAGCAACACAAGCAGGAGGTGGTGTCCTTCTGAGCCCTCAGAGCCGTGGTTTATAGCTGTCTGGCATTTTCACGAGTATCAGCTTTGTGAGTCTTCCTGCTCCAAACTGCTGCTGTTTATCTATTGCAAGGTTTGTTGTGATCTACAAAAGCTCTTCAGTTAGATGTTTGCAATAAAAATATGAGGACTGGAGCACCTTTGGCATTTGTAATTTTATTGCAGAAAAAAAAAAATCCACTATTAACATATTTTACAAAGAAAGTTGCACTTTGGTGTTGGGCGAGTTTTCTTCCTCACCCCTTTCCCCTGGACAGCGATGCATGGGAAACCAGAACAACCAGCCCCTGCCCTTTCAGTTGTGTGCAGAGACACTTTCCAGCTATGCCAGTCTGCACCAGTTCCAGCCAGGATGGAGTTCTATTTTCCACCACTAACTTGCCTCTCTTTGTGCCAAAAACCAGTAGCACCCTGCCCTCGGGCAGGGGAAACAAGTCTGTAGCTAGGGAGATTGCTCTGCGCAGACAATGCTTGATACAAAAGCTTTGGAGTTGTGACAACTGCCCTTTAGTTTCCATGCAATAATAGTAGGAGAGAACCAACCCTTCTTCCCTATTTTACTAGGCATCCTGACAATAAGCAGATGCAAGGCCAAAGCCAACAGCTGAACCCAAACTGCACTGCAGCCATTTGTCAGCCGCTTCGGAAGTAGTAACGCAGGAAGGAGGAACTGCTGCCTTACCCAGTTCATCTATTTGACCCAGACTGGTTCTGCTCCATCTTTGGCCTTGGCAGATAACTTGAGCCCTGCTGATGGGGAAATTCCTCTTTCCCAGCTAAGACAAGCAATAACAGCACTGGAAAAAAAAAAAGGTACTTTTGCTAGTGAGGCCTGGTATCTGTCCTTTGTGGGGTCAGTGAGTGTTGCTACTGACAGGAGAGGAGAGAGTGAGGATTCTAAGAGCAATGTGGTAGATAATCTCTAGCCCTTGCTGTATCCTGAGGGAGCAACTGGCTTAGTCAAAAATCAAACACTCTAGACAAGGCATGTGTTTCTCTTTACCTGCAGTCAAATGTGAATTAGAACACAGGAGCAGATGTTAATTACATGAAGACTTCCATGTCACACACACTCTGGTCTTTCCGAGGCGAGGGCACCAAAAGATCCTCACTTACACTTAAAGGCTCTGGTCTGTGGGTTTCCTTGAGGGGACTCAAGAGCCTTCGATTCAGTCTACAGCAGTGATATTTTGAGGCGAAAGTGCAGAATCTAATCAGCATTAACACCTAGGAAGGGACGGGGAAGAAGGCACCTACATCCAGGATCTGTCCTCATGACAAGACACCAGCTGGCTCAAAGACCAGCATTAGAAGGTAAAGGAGCTTTGACCTTGCATAGCAGAGGAGGGAAGAGTGCAGCACTAGTTTTGTACAACGTTCAGCAACCAGATGCTAGCAGCAAAATGGGAGGTACCTGAGGAAAGGCATGTGTCAATCCAGGCAGGGAAATGGACTAAAGCATTTACTGAGCCTGGGCAAGGAGCTTACGCGTATGCTGAAAGCATCAAGTATGGGGAGACACAGTTTCCTAATTTTGGTGAGACCAAATTAGCGTGTCTAATTGGCAAAAGACTGAGTCCTATCAAGCCCTGTTAAGCTAAAATTATGTTAATTTTCCTGCCGGCAACTTCAAAGCAACATCAAGTAGCAAGGGCACTTCTCCAGTGGCCACAAAACTGTTTTCCCTTGTTAAAGAGAAAAGGTATGCATGTAGGAAGGAAGCAGAGCAGTCTGTCATCCTCCTTGTAGGTGTCTCAGGATAGGCAGTGCCAATCCCAGGACTAAAGCTGAAACAGGAACAAAAAAAAAGTGCAAGAAAAAAACGCCAAACAAACAATATAAAAATACAGAACAAGAGGGAGCCCAAGAGAACTGATTTCCACGTCCTTGGCTCCCTCAGAAAACAGCAGTCTCCTTTGCTAGCGCTGTGCCGACACCACCAGTGTTAAGAGCTCTTGTATGGATCACTTGCCCACCTCCTTGGAAAGCAGCAGCCGCCAAGATCGACAGAAGAGATCCATGCAGAACGTGATGGCAAAGGTTGTCGTGGCTAATTGGTCACCACATTAAAAGGAGGAGGCACCTCTTCAGGGCATTTTTTTTCGAGGAGAGCCTAGAGGAAAGGGCCAGACTTGGGCTCTGATTCCCAGCATAAAAACTTCAACACTGAACTATTTAAAATGTCTAAAACCATAAGCCATCTGAAAAGGATCTTTCAGTTGTGTGCAAATCACAGCCCCTCATTCCTCAGCAGATCGTCTGGGACCAAGTCCTCAAGGCCTTCTCCTCTGGGAAGCTCAGCCGGCCAGGCAGAGGACAGCCTGGTTGCCTAGTAGCTGTAGAGTGAGAGAGGGGTGTCCTCCATCATGTCATCCTAGAAGCAGAGAAGAGTGTGCTTTAATGAGATGTCTGCATAATGGCATACAGTCCCAGCCTGGACGAGTGCTGTGCAGGCAGCACAGCCTCCTCATCCACACTGTCACAGTGTGGCCAGCTGCCCAGCAATCCACCTAAATGCTGTTCCTCTGCAATTCCTGGATCTGTGGACTGTCACTCTGCCCTCCTGCTGCAGCTTTTGGAGAGGAGAGGTGTATGCAGGAAGAGCTGCCTGCTGCAGGGATGTGGAAAACCCTGGCTGTGGAAAACTCCACTCAGCTTGAAACAGCAGAAGGGAATCAGCTAGCTGCAGAGGGAATCAGTACTCCTCTGTCCCAGAAAGTACAGTGAGTTAGTTGCAGCTTCCCAGAGCTGACCCAGCCTCTCAAAGCCTCATAACTTTTTATAGCCCCAAAGGGTCAAATGCAGACAGACAGACAACCTCCCCAGAACAGAGCACAGAATCTGCTTTGTCATAGTCACAAAGCAAATATATCAGAATACAGGAGGAGAGGCTAGGAAGGTGTCATTTCAGGGGAAGTTTGGATGGAGCTCCCCTTCCTCTCTATTTAACCTCTTAGCATTCCCCCGCAGAGTGAGAGGAAGGCAGAGAGCTTCTTTAATGGTGACCTTGAGACTTGCTGCCTTGATTCAAACCCTGGATGGAAGAAGAGGGACCTAAGAGGGAACAGGAGTTGTGATCAGCGTTCTTGCTGCTGCAAATACCCAAAGCATTGCTAATGTAGTAGAAGGGGAACTGCAAAGCAGCCAGTGGCAAGCCAGACCATGTCAGGCTGGGCTGAAGGCATTACTCACCATGGGCAGGTCCTGCAGGCGCCGGAACTCCATGCGGCTGTTGTGCTGCCGGTATCTCAGGAAGCCCACCAGGCCTAGGATGCCCACCATGACAATGAAGACGGAGATCACGGTGATTACCAAGGGATCAGCCCTCGTTGTATCAGCCAAAGGAGAACTGGGTAGCTCTGCAAGGATACCAAAGGAATGAGGCCAAAGGACAAGGGCTGGAGTAGCAAAGCCTTGTCTGTTTTGGTTCTGCTCAGTACAACTGAGAGGCAATTTGAGGAAGCCCAAACCCTTTGCCATGTTTTGTGAGAGCAGGGACAAAAGCAGAGCATTTACCTGGATTTTCATCATCACCAACATCCAACACAGAAGCTTTCTCATGCATGGGCTTTAATGGCTGCTCCAGTGTAGGTGTGCTGCTGGGGATGGCAGCTGTGCTGGTAGATATGGAGCTGGTCACAAAAGGTCTCACTGTCACAGTACTGGAAGTGGTAGCAGAGGACGTGCTCCTGACGGTGGAGATGGGAGCAGGGGAGGTTCTGGGCTCCATGGTGCTCTCCTCTGTGGCACCCACAGGGCTCGTTCCTGGGCTGGTTTCAGACCTTGCTGCTGTGGGCCCCACAGTCTGCCGATCAGAAGACCCCATCTGAGAGCTGTCAATGGTTGCTGCAAAATAGGAACAGGCAGTTATTTCAAAGGATAAAGTGCAAGTGCCCTGTTCTGTGGGACTGGATGAGATGGAAGCAAGGCTGCAAGGAGACTGCTGGGACTATAGGAAAAGCAGCTTACTGACAGCCCTTTGGAAAACAAGCAGGTCCTACAGCACAGCCAGTGCTGAGCCACGCTATATGCCACAGTGCTTAGAAAGCCCTCTTGGGTTTCATATGTGCCAACCTGCAATGTCAGCCAACCTCAGCTGGGCCCACAAGTCCTGTCCTCTGGGGACAAAGGACAAGCAGAGAAGCATCAAACAGCTCTGCACAGAGCTGGGGATCACCCCAGAGCAAGAGACTGGGAATGGTATCTCATCCCTCCTTACGGGGAGCACAAGGGGGGCTGCCCAGGGACTGGGCAGCAGCATCCCCTGAGGCTGTGTCCGAGCGTCACAGAACAGCAGGACCCCGTGACACAAGCCAGGGCGAAGGATGCGGTTGTGCATGAACACCATGCAAATCAATGGTCACTCAATATCTGCCTTGCATCAGGGGCGTGTGACAGGCTGGCAGGCCCCGAGGTGGGCGAGACTGGGATCGCAGACCCTATAGCCCATCACCACGCTGCCCAGAGGGATAGGAAGGTAGGGTGGGGGTTCCCATGCTTGCCCAGGGGTGGATGGGCTGATGCTTGTGCCTGCCCATCTCCATGCTTTGTGTTAAGGAAGGGTGCACTGTAGGCAGCAGGGAAGGCTCCTGTCGAGCCCCCAGCCCTGGTGCAGGAAGAGCCCAGCTGGGCAGCACTGCTGAAGCGCGTTGTTTCGGGTGAGCTATATAAAGGACTTCCCTGCACACAATCAATGCCCCCAGCAGAAAGCAGCTGGCACAATTAATACCATAATTAATGGGGTTTGCAAAGAGGATGCTGAACTAACAGCACCTCTGCAAGTCAGTCCCACTGAAGTGGCCACGCTTAATGGCTCGTTCCCCTTTTCTCCCTCTCTTTGGTTCCCGTGAGAGTTCACAGAAGTTTCCAGGTTGTGCATCTTTGGGACAGGACTTTCTGCACAGGCAGTAAAGGCAGAACCTCACCCGGCACACTGTTCAGAGGAAGCGTGGGGGTTGCACTGCTGGCGTCATCCATTTCTTCAGTTGTGGTGAAAGGCTCTGTGACTTCGTGGTTGGGCTGGTTCTCTTCCAGAGTACTGGCAGTCGGGGTAGGAGAGGGGATTTCAGTGCTGCTGTTGACTGACAAGCTCAGGTTGTTGTGCTCGCGCTGTGTAACTGTGATGCCCCCGAGGCTGGCAGTGGGGGAGGCCTGCAGTCTCTCTGCCTTGGTGCCTACCATGGGGGTGGTAGGGATGGAGACATCTTCCATCTCTGTAGCGTGGGCTCCAGTGGCATTGAGTGTTGCAGCAGTCAGGTTTTTCTCCAGGCTTGTCTTGGGAATGGCAGTAGTCACTGGGCTGAAGTCAGAGGCTTCCCTTGGCTCATGTGAGGATAGTACTGTGCTAAGAAAAGGTGATGGCATCTCCAAGGTCTCTGCTGTCTTCTGTCCTTCTCCTATGGAACAGAGTAAAGAAATGCTGAGAAGTTTGTCAGAGATCCCACACTGAGAGAAGAAACAGAGGCAGCCAGAAATTGAATCTCTCCACCCCCTTAACTCCAAATCCAGCACAGGTTCACACTTGAGGAATGGGTTCAAATTGCTCCTCTGTCCTCCTGGCCTCTCTGAGGCAGGGACCTGCTCTAGGGGACCTGTCTTCACCCTCCTCCTTCTCAAGCCCTGTGCTTCTGTTCTGTGAGGTTAGCATCACTAACCTCTCTACCCTGGAGAACCTTTTAAACCTTTTTAGAGGATCTGGACTTTCTAAAAGTATGACCTGAGACATGATTCTGTGAGAAACTTAAATAAGTTTTCCTTGGTCTGTTGAGAGAGTCAGAAAAAAAAACAGAAGTGGGGAAAAAGTGGAAGTAGATCCTCTAGCTCCCCTCGCCTGATGAAGTGTAGAGAAGTGATGTTTTAAAAGTCTCTGCCTGGTAAGGGCAAAGCAATATTGCTAGCCACTGAGCAGTAGCGTGGGCTTGCTGCTAGAGGGGAAGCTGAAATGGGCAGCAAGAGAGTACCCCAGCTAACAGGGCTGGTGGTGCACTTTGGGAGCTGCCTTCGTGAGCTATTTATGAACACATCACCACCGTAAAGTGTGACTGTCGGCGTAGACGTGGGGAGCGGCTCGGCCCCCCGCTACAGCACACAGGGCCAGCTTCCCTCAGAGGGACCTGCAGCGAGCAAGGACCCCCCCAGATCCACAGCTGCTAGACAGTGTGACAGCATGCGGGAGGAGGAAAACCACAAGGCTTCTTACACTGCCCATTCATCAGCATGGATCCTCTGAGGGTTTTTTAGGGTGTAAACAGGAAGAAAACAGAGCCACATCAGGATGGACTCTCCAGACAATTTAAAAACATCGCATGGTCAATATTTTGATGATTTCTGTTCAAGTTTCTACCCAAGCCACAGAGGTGTAATGAGCCAACTATGGAAAAAACATAAAGGTACTAAAGAAAATCCATCTTCATGCCCACTCTCTCCACAGTGGACAAGCATCTGAGGCAGATGCCATAACCAAGAAACATTTATCCACCAACAAAGCAGCCCACTCTTGTACTAAGGCTTTGGGGAAATCTCAGCAGTTTTTAAAAGCTCTTCATAACGGGCACAGTTATCAGAGCTCCTCTCCAGCTACAGCACTTAACAGGCCCTAAAAAAAGACACAATACATCTCTCTCAAGAGACCTTCGCAGTAACCCAACCAGCTGGAGAATTCAAAACCTCGAAGCAGCCTGTCAGAGCTGTGCTTCCCTGGCCCGGGGCCCCAGTCCCAGGAGGGCTCCGGCGGGGGATGCACAAGCAGGCAGCACAGCCCTGCTCGGCACATTCGGAGAACAAGCTCTCAAGGGGAGCCCCAGCTGGGGCGACTTAAACATGAGGACCAAAGGCGTAAATGATGCTCCCTTTAGCCTCGCCTGGATCCAGCTGTCCATGGCCAGAACGTGCCTCTAAACAAAGCAAGCTGCTCTCTGAAATGGATCTAAGGCATAGGATACGATTACACCAGTAACACTTGGAAGGAAAAGAGCTGAGCACTGTGTTTCCCAGGATCAGGCACCAAGGCTCACAGCTCTCCATGTGACAATTTCCAGCCATAAACCCCGCATTGCTATTCAGCGCGCTGCCCGCTGGGCGAGATCCCAGCAGCTCCAGAGCCTGCGCCAGGCAATGCTGAAGGATCCCAGCTGGGCATTGGCAGATGCTCGCTCTGTAAACACCCCACTACCTGCTCTTACGCAGCAAGAGACGCACACAGAACTGCGCTGTCACCGTGGGGTAAACAGGAAAGGTGGTGGCCAGGTGCCCGGCCAGCAGCGAGCCTGGCTACGTGCTGCTTTGAATAGCTGGCCTGTGCCCGGGACAGCCTGGCAAACTGTGACTGGGGTCATGCGAAGGAAAGATTCACACAAAGGCCTGAGCAACTCTGAAACAGTCGTGCCAGTTTCTGACTAGGAAAGGAAAGCCGGGGGAAGGCGGATGAGCCTGGGCCCTACGTGTCAGGGCACCGTCCCGCAGTGTCAGGAACTGGCATCCCTGCCAGGAGGTGCTGTGGGGCAGGAGGGTTTGCGGGGACAAACCGCTCCCCCCGCCCTGCGAATAGCGAAGGGCTGCACACACAGCTCCCCGCTGTCTGCAAGAGGGAGAGCTACTGGGAGCAGAATTTCCCTGAGCTCTTCGCTCCGTAAGTAGCCACGCAGCTCCTTCCCGCAGAATTGCCTGGCGTCCATGATCACCAAGGAAGCGGTGCCCGGGCGGACGGGCTGCTCTGGCCCTGCATCCCACAGGAACGTAGCAGGACCGTTGCAGAAAGGCTTGTGCTGTGGCAGCAGCCTGCCCGGGTCTGGCGTAACACAGCACTGAGGTGTGTAAACCCTGGTTTGTAGAGAACTGCAGAAGAGATGCTAAAATTGGCAAGTATGGAGCAGGAGGGGGAACCGCTGGGGCAGCAGGGCAGCCGCTCAGAGGCCTTTGAGCAAGGCAGGTGTTGATGGCACCCGGATTAGCAGGTCATCCAGCCCAGCACATCACAGCACATCCAGCTCAGGAAACAAAGGAGGGCTTGAAAAAAGGGAGAGCTTAAACCAGGCTAACACAAAGACTCAAGCCATTAAGAGATGATGGTGGGAAGATAGAGAACAAGGCAAGAGCCTTAAGATGTGCAAGGAAACAAAGGACAGTGAGTAAATCCTGATCACTGCGGGACAGGCATAAAAAAGATCACCATCACCCTCAGTCAGCTCCTAAGGGGTGAGGGCACATTCAAAGCCAGCACACAGTTACCAAGCAAAGCACCTGGGGAAATATCCGATAGCTGCAACTTGGTGCTTGTGAGCGTGTGGGTGTGAAGAGTGCAAGCACTAATGAGTTTTATTTCAGTTTTGTTTTAAAATAAAAATACTCCCCGGCAGGGTCTTGCATTAAGACTTGCTACATCGTTGCTGCAATCCACAATTTTGTTTCCCACAGTTTTATCACCCAAACAGGCAATTCATTCCCACCCAGCTCGGGTGCAAACCCTGCAGTATGGTGAGGGAGAGCACGGCTCTGCTGCGAAGCTGCTGCGGCTGGCCGTGCTGGATGAGACCCAGCAAACCCCACGCCAGCTGTGATCCCTCCAGGATCCAGCCACTGTGGTTTGCTCTGGATCCTTGGTGCCCGACTGGTCAGAAAATCCCCAGCTCCAGCACTGTCGCTGCTGCTTCAGTCACTGAGTGATGATGTGTTTAGCTGTTTATCGGTTACTTACAGAGACACAGGTCAGAGCTCGTTACTCTGCCATCATCCTGGAGGAGCTCTGCTTCCTGCACTGCATGCCAGGGAGGCTGTGGCTGCGTTCCCTAAGGCATTGCCCTCATCGGCTCCTGCAGACAGGAGGGAACCATGCCCCTCTTGTGTCAGATGGAAAAGGAAGGAGTTGGAGTGGATGCTTCACCTTCTCTGGGATCCTCCAAGGCCTGACAGCTGCAGCTCCCCAAGACAGCTGGCGAAGGTGCAGTTGCCCTTGGATCCGTAATAAAGCAACTACGACAGTGCTGCCAGTGAAGAAGCAGGACCAGCTGCAAGCAAGAGCTCTGATAATAACAGCATCTGTCTCTCTGATAAAGAACCAAGGATGGGTTTGCTTTGGTTACGCCACAGTGCCTGCTAAAGCAGAGCTGGCTGGCAGTCCCCTGGCTACAGCCCCGCTCCTGCCCCGCATCTGTGCTAACCACCAGCCTCAGGCTGTGCGTGGTGAGAACCAGCGAGCTCAGACCACATTAGGGCAGGGCTGGTGGATTTGGAACGGCTGCTCCCATCAGACAGTGCTGACTGCAGTGACCTCTGTCTGGGAAACAAGAGGGGCGAAGGAAGAGAGCGGCCCCAAGGGAGGAGGGATGCAGCCAGCTGAGAAGCCCCTGCCTTGGACAAGGGTGGGAAACACTCCCTGCTCTGCGAGGGAAGGGAGGGCTCTGAGCATCAGCCCACAGCTTCGGCCCCTCTCCAGCGCTGCATGATGACAGTGAGGGACCTCCACACATCGACCCGAGCTCCCACCAGCTCCAGAGCAGACATGGTATAAATATGCCATAACGGAGAGGAGTGAAGGAAGCCAGCTCTGCAGGAGACGGGGCCATTCCTGCTCTGCGCTCTCTGCCCAAGTTTCAGGGCTGGGGCCAAGCGAGGGGCGGAGGAAGGTCTGCAAAACCAATGCAGAGCACTTCTGCTGTGTCAGGGCAACCACACAGAGCGGGGACGTCTCCTCCATCCTCTGCCACAGCAACCACCCCACCGTCTATTTGTTTTTCAGAATAAACCAAGGTAGTGAGAGAAAGCAGGACCTCAGCTGGACCAGCTTGTGGACACGCTTTTGCCACAACCCTCCTGTCCCAGTCCCAGCAGCAACCTCTGCACCCTCCTTCCTGTCTCAGCCAGAAACTCCCTGAAGGTCCACATAAATCTGACTCCAATCCATAGGCTTTACCACCATTTCTAAAATCCTTCTTAGAGTGAGATGTAAGGAAGCCAAGGCAGCAGGCTGGCTGCTGGGGCTCGAGGGAGAGCAGGGCAGCAGGGTGCAGGCTGCAGTCACAGCTGGAAAAGACAGACAGAGACCCAGGTGAGACCTGAGCACAAAGACAAGAAAGGATCCACCTGGGATTTCAGAAGTGCCTGAGGGAGCAGGACTCCCTGGTGTGGATGTATCCTCCTGCACAGGCTGTCACTGTCTGCACTTACATCAGCTTCCTACAGAACACATGTCAAACCACTACTCTGATTCATTGAAAAGGCACCCAAACCCTTCTAGAATGCTATTTTTGTGCACTAACTGAATTCAATTTCCATTTAAGTGTAACAGCTCAAGTTGCAAACAACCTAGTAAAATGCAAAATTAATATACTGTTTACAAAGTAACAGCATCAGCTGCAACCTATATGTATTTAAGCAATTATTTTATATCCTATTGCTTAGCAAAGTACTCCATTAAGTGCACAAATTATCTTTTGTTGCCAATTATTACATTTTTATGGTTACCAACCAACGGTAATTAAACAGCCTCTTCAAGGAAAAAGAGCTTGAGTATAAATGCAAATAAAACCATATAGCGGGATTTAAAATCAAGGCTCTTCATTTCGTTTAAAAGCAGAACTGGAGTAGCTGCTGATTAGATACCAGTCGAGCCTGACCTCTTCTCATTAATTCAGAGCTTGGAATAAAAAAAAAAACAAGTGGCAGAAGAGCTTTCTAGAGCCCTTCAGGTAGGGCTGAAGGGTGCCAGAAGCACCCAGGGATGCTGTAGAGCAAACACCCTCATCACGACGAAGCGAGGCTCAGGCGGATCCGGTACAAAGGGCAACTGCTTTGTAAACTCGGCTCCAGTTCGATACCTCGCAGGACCTTGATGGAAGCAGGATGCCACTGGGCTGCACTTGCTGCAGGCTCCAGCGCTCCCCCTGCCAGGGCTGATGCCAGGACTGTCCCCATCACCGTCCTGGTAGAGAGGCTGAACCGGCTCCGTCTGCTGCGAGGAGTGCAGGCATGGGGTGCAGGGACAGATCGGACCTCGCAGCCCGCTTGGCAACAAGTTAATTCACCGCCCCACGTGGCCTCTGCGAGCTGAGCCGTGCCCTGTTGCGCAGGCAGCAAAACTGGGGTTGGGGTTGAACTGGAGGTGCCAAGCGCCCAGCGCAGCCCTGGAAAGCGGCCAGGCCATGCATGCTGCAAGGCAAGGGCTGCGGTAAGGGACAGGAATAGAAACTGAGAAGCTCCTTCCAGCCCGATAGGCAGGTGGCCACGAGCCGAGCACGAGACAGGGCTCAGATTAGATACGGGGTGCCGAGTGAGTGCGGCGCTGGGGAGAGACAACTCAGCACCCAGCCTGTCCGGGCAGGCAGCAGGACGCTTCCCCAGGGCATTTGCAGATGCCAGGCTTCAGGCTTGAACCCCTGCGGAGCAAAAAGGGGAGCCAGTGCTACTGCCTTGTTTGGTGGCACTGCATCTGGGACAGGGACAACCAGCCAATGGTGGCCTGGAAGAGCCAGGCAGGGCAAGAGTTGTGAGAGCAGAGAGGAGCAGCCTTGGAAACAGCACCATAAGTGCGGAACACAGGTTCTTCAATACGAGGAAAACCCATAAAGCAGCATAAACCCATAAAGCTGCGTGCCCAGAGCCTGAGGCGGGAGGGTGGCAGAGCCAGCCCAAGTGCCCGCCTGCAGGACGTGGCACCCCAGCGTGGCACACTGCCTAACCCTGCCACATCAGCGCTTCCCCACCCAGCCCGGGTGGGCAAATCCAACAAACTGTTTCCCACAGGAAAAGCATGAAGCCCCATCAATGACCCCCCATCTAAAAGTGAGGGAGCTCATCCTGAATTCCTGCTGGAGGGCAAAAGGTGAGAGCAGGCTGCCTTGCTCAGCCACCACTGTCACACCAGCCAGTTATTTTCCACTGGCCGCACGCAGCTACGAAGCACCCTGCTTGGCAAGAAGGTGCCCGGGAGGCTCCCACACTGTTTGCTTTGTTCCTCGGTGGAGGGATTGAGCCGTGATGAAGACCCCTTTGCCCACAGGCTGCTGGGAACACGCGTGGCACCCAAGGCCTGGGAAGCCTGCCCTTCTCTGGGGCTGCGTGACCCCAATCATCCAGCAACAGCAGGGAGCTCTGGCATCAGCCAGCCCTGGCCCTGCTTACCTCGGGAGTCACAGCTGCAGTGGAGGAAGCAGTCACATCATTAGAAGAAAATTAATTAGCCAGTTACCTTAATAGCAGCCCTATGTCAGCAGGGAGTCCGTCTCCAGTGCAGCGTGACATGAGCTGGGGGGAGTCTGGACATCAGGAAACCTGCCCAGCCATGAGCAGCCCCTGGGACCTTCCAGCTGCGTGGCTGGTGGTTTCATGGGCTTGGAAGCTTGGAGGCCCTGGGCAGCGGTGGTCTGGGTCATGCAGGGCAAGCAGCCCTACGGGGTCAGGACACGGCCCCAGACCCGAGAGGTCCTGAGTGTCATGAGGGCAACTGCACAGACTGTGGTGGGGACAAAGGCAGCCAGCGTCACTGCGAGGTGGCCCTGTGCAAACCTCTGCAGCAAGAACTGTGCCCGCCCAGAAGGTCTTGGTGGAAAGGAAGCGGGGAGAGGGGCCTCCGTGCTTTGGATCCTCCCTGCTTCCCTTTGCCAGGAGGGATGGACCCAACGGAGCTGAAGGAGGCGAGTGCTTTGCCTCTGCCCAGCGGGTCAGGCCTTGGAAGGGCAGCAGGGAGAGGATCCATCCTGCACTGGGGGAAGCGCACGCGCAGAAATGGTATTGAAGATGGACAGCAGGACATGATGGAGCTGGGCAGGGGGTGCAGGGTCTCCAGGTGCACACAGACCACCCTGAGGAGATGACCCAGTTGTGGCTTAATTCTGGGTGCAGGCAAGCTTGGGCTGTCCAGCCAGGGTGGGGTTGCGTCCATCCTCTCCCCCTCGCCCTGGGCAAACGAGGGGAAAAAAAATCATGGCAAATCTGTGGGGCTCTGCAAGTGGACACACTGCCCGCCTGTGTGCACGGGCCCGGGCGCCCACAGACAGGGCTTTATGCTCTCACGCCACTCCCGTCCCTGCGCCGTCCCCTCCACTTGCGAGGCAGCGCGGCATGGGAGGGGGAGGCAGCAAAATGCCCAGACCAAAATTACTCCAGGGTTTTATTTGTAAGGCTAACGGTGCTGGAGGAAGTGGATTTCCGCAGGCAGCAAAGAAAGGCTGCATTGAGAGACTGGGGTGGGCAGAGCACGGGGGACGCGGCAGCCAGAGCCCCTCTGCAGCCCCGCAGCAAAACCGGCCAGGGACCGCGAGCAGGCGCTGCCGGACAGCGGGGCAAAGGAGATCTGTGCTGGGAGCAGGGCAGAGACCAGCTCGCAGAGCCGGGACAAGCCTGGTTTTGGACAGGTTTATCTGGGGACTGTGGACTTTGGGGCCAATCTCCAGGTGAACCTTTCCTTCCCCCATCACTGTCCTGCTGGAATTCTCTGGTGTCTCATAAGGGGTTGTGCTTGCTATAGCGCAGTTGTTTTTTTTTTTATTGCTGGCATCTCTGCCATGCCATCTATTTTCACAAAACATTTGTTTGCTCATCTGTGGCTGGGACTAGCTAGGGGACCCAAAAGCCATGAGGTCAAGGGCCAGGCCAGCTGCATAGGTGCCATTTCCTGAGGCTGTGAAGGGACTCTGGGATCGGGACGCTAAGCATAAAAGATCTCAGGAAAAATCCAGCGCAGCCTTAATTCTGGCATGTCCCAGCAGCTTGAGTCTTGGCGAGAGGGCTCCTACGAGCCAGCTGGAGCAAGCGGCTCTGTGGGGGTACCCCAGCGTGTGGGAGGCAGGAAACCCTGCGAGACACGGGGCCAGCGCAGCTGGCGGCAGCCCCGAGCTCTTCCTCCTCCTGGGTGATGGAAATCCCGAGTGGTCCCTCTGCCAGTGGTCGGTCACGTCCCGGCACCTGGTCAGAGCGCAGCCACCCTCGCTCCGGGAGCGCAGCGTTACCCAAGGCTTTGCCCACAGAAAAGGGGCTGGTTTGGGAGTGTTCAGCCTCAAACCCAGCCAAACCGCATCCGGCACCCAAAACCTCAGCCGGAGCGCTGCTCTCGCTGCCGGGGCTTGGCCCCGCAGGCACCTCGGCTCGGGTTTTCCAGATATTAATAACTGGATATTTATTAATAATAACAGAACCGAGTTATTAGTTATCAGAAACCGAGTTTCTGTGTGTTACCCCTCGGTTTCTATTGCTGCCCGCACCGTGCTGCGGTCTGGCCGGGGTCTGGCCACGGGTTTTTTCTCAGCTGCCAAGAAGAGGAAACACGTTTGCTTCCCGAGCCCCTAAATGCCGGCTCAGACGTGGGTCACCGCCAGGGCCACGGGGGATGGCGACAGCCCCCCCCCAGCCCCCCCACTCGGGACACGCTCCCAGCCACGCGGCCCGGCTCGGTGGACGGGGCTGTCAGACTGCGCCTGCCCCACGTGGGGACGTGTTGCTCGTGGAGCCGAGCCGAAATACAGCCCGGGAGAGGCTGCCCAGCGCCGGGGGTCTGGCTCCCGCTCCATCCCGAACACCGGCGTCGCCCCCCCCCCTCCCGCTGCACGACGGGACGGGCGCCCCGGGCCGGCGGGCGGCGGCAGAGCTGGGGCTTTGTCCGGGGTCCCCTCGCTGGGGAAGCTCAGCCTGGGCACCCCAGAGCGGCAGGGAGGGAGCTGGGGGTCTTGCAGGGCTGGATGCGGGTGGGCGAGTGGCTGCGGGCTCCCTGCTCCCCTCCCCGCGCATCCCCCACGGGTTCCTCGAGGTGACACCGGGCCCGGCCCCGCCGGCGGGGGAAGCAGCGCCGGGGCCGGGGATACTTCGCCCCGGTTTCGGGACTGCTCCCCGGAGGTTTCCGTCTCCGGAGAGGGCTCCCCGCACCCTCCTCCCGCAGCCCCACCAGCGGACGGAGAAGCGTGGGCCCCGACGGCTGCCCCGCTCCCCGATCCGGGACCCCCCGGGCCGCCCC
>WHYT01017398.1:976019-1078398 GCA_009806455.1 Tetrax tetrax | reverse complement strand
ATAAGTTCATTTAAGAATACTCAGTATTCCTCTGTATTAAAAGTTTTAATTAGATTTTAATCTCAATTCTTTGTACCACAACTTGTGAAGGTGGAAGATTAGTATAATTGCTTTTGATAACTCACAGGTAGACATGAGTTTAGGAAAAAGAGGTAGAGAATACTAAGTTCAAAAACAAATAACCAAAAACAGTCTTAACAGTTTTGTAACAACATTGATTATTACAGACCCCTCCAAATACTACAGGGTTTACTCTTATGATCTTGCCCAGACACTGCCCCAAGCTATGATGTCCTGAGGCCAGAAATACCCTCTAGCAGCATCACATTTTGCTTCCCAGTGCAAGACTGTCTGTCTCCCTCCAACAATCCTTATGCAATTTCTAATGAAAACTGAAGGCAAACTAGAAGCTAATAAAGATATAAGCTTCCCAAATCAATCCCCTGGTGATGAACACAGCAACCGGTCTGCATTTACTTTTATATTCAATTGTACAAAAGGTATGTGTTTAACATTAATTTGAAAAGTATATAAAGTCTTAATGTACATAGTAACTTCACATCGTGTTGTTTTGCTACTGATAAAAGCTATTAAAAAGAATAGCACCTTCATGACAGACAATGAAGACTTTAAAAATTATTGTTGATGACATGTGTCCAGTGTTATTTTTTTAACTCTGGCTGCAAAAAAACCCAAATGCAATAACCTGGAAATATCTTGCCATGAACTAGTTTTGTACCTTCATATAGTCTTTCAGAACACTGACACTCATTCTCCTTCCAACACAAACGTTTTCTTCTTTCCAGGTTTCCTGTTACCCATTAAAATATAGTAAAACCTCTTGTAAAGGTATAGTAACTCTTCCACTTTTATTTCTAATAGTTTTAATAACTTCAAAAAATTGTTTCAAAACACAATTATGGCATTCAGTGAAAGCACTGAGAATTACAGCCAACTGAAATGGAGGCCTTTACTCTGATATGCTTATCCTTTTTTTTGAAAGAGAACTAAAGAACAAGCACTGAGAGAATCCACTTGTACCATTTCAGCATTGGCCATAGCTGGTAGTCATAATGGCTTTCCAGAACACATTTAGATTAACTGACACAAAGACTTACAGAATATTTCTTCATTAAAAAAAAAAATAAAAAAATTATAACACATACACAAGCACTTACTGTTACTTCATTGCTGTAGAATCTATGTCCTCGAAGAAAGCATGAAGTTAGAGTTTGAAGTTATTGCCTGTCAAGAAGTCAAAACAACAACAATATGTTAATTTAATACAGAATAAAATTTGAATTGCAACAGCTAATAAGAATCTTTTCACACCATAAATAAGAAATACACCCACAACAAGGTCTATGTTTCTTTTTTTTTTTTTTTTTCCTCCTCCATGAACTAAGAATCACAAATGCAGGATGAGTAGAAATATGTCTTCGAGACACTGCCACAGAACGAGCTAAGAAATAGTGCTTTGGGACCACAGAAAAAAAAAATAAAATCCAAACATGCACAAATAAAAACCTAATGAAATGAAAAACAAACTCTAACTCATCCTTGTACTCCAGCAGTACACACAAATTATTACAATAAGAACACATTCTTTTATTACAGGCAAAGTAAAATTCCAATATTAGGACCAGATAATGAAGATATGCATTGGACAAAACTCTGCTGACTTTTTGAAACATTGAAACCAAGGTGATGATATCTCCAGTTTATCACTTATTTCACTAGACTTATCAAATGTATCAGATCTGAGAAAAATGTAAATCTGATCACACTGCCAACACAAGTTCCTTATATCTAGAACCAGCAACTAAACAGCACACAAACAGGTTATCTTACACTATTATATTCCAATTTCGAGATAAGTGGCATATTGTTACAGTAGAAAGAAATTAGCCGAAAACCAAAAGAAAAAGTATTTCGCATAATTTGCTTATTTTACAAATAATCCTACTTGTATTTTCCCTTTCTTATATAGAAACATCAGTTCCTAGTAACTGAAGTATAAAACAATATTAATTGTATTACACATTGACAAAGTCAGGCCTTGAAAATCTATGAAAGTAGTTAAGCCCACAGATAACTGTTCTAATACATGAAGTGCCTCTGAATTTTCAGTAGTAGTAGTCCTTATATAGTACAGTAGTAGGCAAAATCCATGTCCATGTGCCCTCAGCTGTGGAGATCCTAAAATTATAGAAGCAATTTAAAAGTTGACATTCTGGACTAAAATGATCTTTCAAGGTAAATATGTATTTACACCCATTTAAACATCTTAGTTTCAAGTATTGCTCCATTTTCCCTTCTCCACATGCAAGTTCTAGGACTATTTAAGTAGAAATACATTTTATTTTAAACCCCACCAGCATGTTACGTAGTTCATATAACCTGAAAGTTAAGATTTAATACAAAAGGTGAGAAATAGTTATCCTATGACAGAAACATCTTATTTGCAGGTTTATCAAGAATATAATTGAGATAGAACTCCATATTTCATTTCATCTGGCCTCCAGATCAAAATGTGGAAAAAAAAGAGTTACTTGGATCAGGAGAACTTTGGATAAAAGCCTGCAACAGAGATTAGACCAGCAGAACTTTGGGCAAGTGTCAGGATAATAGCATGATAGTAAGTGAAAGTCAAATTTCTCAGCAATGAAATTGAAACCTGTATTTTCTTTTAACTACTACTACTATGAGAAAACCTAGAAACAGCTTCCAAAGTGAAAGTCTGTTTTGCCCATTTTGAATGCTAGGATTATAAGGAATTAGTCTTCTAAAACATAGGAGAAGTTAAGTAATCTTTTATTTTCTTGTACAGGTTGAAAAACACACATTATGCATTAAATCACATACCATACACAGTGCTTTTTCCAAGACTGCTCAGTAATATTCATTCATATCATGCAGCTTCGACAATATAAAGATCACCGTTTCCAGATTTGCTTGTGTAAAAGACTGTGTCAAATATCTGTCTCAACATTGTCAAAACATCAAACCACCACCTGAACAATGGAACTTCAGTTAAACCATAGGACTAGTGTCCTCCTGTTATCTTGCAAGCCAACTCCTGTTGTCCTGCGAACCTGAATGCAAAGCCAGAACATGACAGCTTGGTCATTAAAACAGGAGATGATCTGGAACAGGTTGAGATGCTGAATGCACGATAAACTGTCTCAAAATTTAGCGGTTCTTTTTTTTTTTTTTTTAAATGTTTTCATTTAACAGAGTTAAATGCCTATCAATGAGAAGGTTAAGAGCAAAGCAATAGCAACATGAGGAGAGATGGTTCTCTAAACTACTTCATATGCTTGAAGGATTAACGTCTAGAAACAGAAGTTAAATAAAGGTTAAAAACTGTATCCAACAGAATAGGATTAATAACCACTGGAATTAATAATCAAGTATCGAGAGGATTCTCCACCTGGAGCTTACATGAAGATGAGATCTTTTCTTAAAGGTAAGCTTCAATTCAGTCTCAATGCTAGGACTTCATGTGGGAGTTCCTCAAGGTACTCTGTTCAGGTAATCGTATGGGCCATTTGGTCACTACTTAACACACCTCTACCAAATAATTACAAGTGCCACCACAAGATGTTCTGTGTAGTGCTGTAAAAATAAACTCCCAAACCCTATAGCTCCTCACCCACAATTCAGTGTTTAACCTTTGTAAAATTGATAGTACTAGCACATTTCCAATTTGCCTGCCTTCTTCTCCCAAGCCCTTTTCTTAAGCAGCAAGTACATTTCAACTCTTTCACTTCAGCTTCTGCAAGACATGGAAGTTCTGGTTTGCTCTCTGTGGCTGTCAAAGGCCATTTCTGTGCACCCCTCACTGCAAGTATGCACATAAGCACATATGTAAGAGTCATCAATTGCTCCAAGACAATATCTGGACTCCTATTTCTCAGAAAGTGAGTTGTACACCAAGGTCAGTATTAAATTAACAAGTGCACAGTTTTAATAAAGTTAACATTACAGAGCAGAGGCACAAATTCTTATCATACATGTAGGTGAGGGAACTAACCATTTACCAATCAGAGGAACAAATACTAAGCTCAGCTACAATAAAATATAGTAACCATGAGGATCCCTATATAGATTAAGGAATTGCAGGTAAAATTAAATTTTTACATTACACATGCACAATTAAGAAACACATCGGAGGTTAAAAATATCTACATCACTCTTGTAAGCTACATTTTCTAAGCTGTTGTGTTTAAAAAACGGGTAGACCATAAGGTTGTAAAGTTGTTGGTTGGTTTTGGTTTTTTTGGGTTGTGTTTTTTTTTTTTCACTCGACAGTAATTGCTAGTTTTCCACAATGTTGACTGTAAATATTACATTTTTCCTTTCACCTTTTAGAAAAAAAAATGGAATGGTAAACTCAACAAAAAAGTTTGTTGCTAGGCCAAGGATATCTGATCAAAATCTGTTAAAGTAGAATTGCTCTATTGACTTGGTTGAATAATTTTCTGTAAATTTTATAGACCTTTCTGCTTAAAGAGAAGAGAGAGTCATCAGCACATTTTTTTCCTTGGGTGTTTTCTTTGTTTTTTTTTTGTCTTATTAAATAAGAAGGTGGTGGGGGGGGTGTTTTTCTTCTTGGTCAGGTTAAAGAAAAGGCAAAAGCATAATCAAATAAAAGTGTACACAATTGAGACATGGGCAAGATCTGAAAGCCAAGCCAAATATTTAATTTCAGAGCTAGAATTTATTCTTTTTACACCAAACCAAAATCTACATTTATATACATCTTACAGTGCAATAAATCTTTATATTTGATCACTATAACTTGCTAGTAGCCATAAAAACTACAACACACACAAAAGAAATCAGTGAGATTCACATGCAGTTGCATGTGTTTTCTCAAAAACCTGAAAATAAGTTACCCACTAAAAAAGCAAACCAAAACACATAAAATTAGAGTCTGAACTGTAAGAATTTGCTCCCAGTTTTACAATCCATACTCTCCAAAATAATTGCTTTTCACAAGTAATTACAATTGAATCTGTAAAACAGGAAACTCTGTGAATATTGAAGGTCTGTTTGCTTTGAAGAAAGAAGTTGGAAATCAGGTATTCCAAAGCAATTAATGATCACCTTATCTAGCTAGTAATGGGCTACACTTATTCTTTTTGAGCCTTTGTATCAAAAATTGTTCATGTACATCTTAACGTGAAATGTGAAGTCCAACATAAGACTCGCAACTTCCTGGCAGAGATGCAGCAAGGAGCCATTTCCCAGCAAGCCAAGTAGAGCTGATGGCCTTGCTCTAACAGAGAAACATACACATTTGTAAGAGACTGAAGTAATGTTTATTTTAATTAAATGGACCGACTATTTCCAGGACAGAAACCAACAGAAAAAGAGAACTCAAACTCAAAGACTGAACCCACTTGTGAGATTTTGACAGACCAAAGAGGAAAACCAGCTCAAACCCTTGACTGCCCCTTGCCCAAAAGGGAAAGCAGGACATCTAGAGATGAAAAAGGAGACTTTAGGCTGGAACTTCAGCCTGACTATATGCTGTAGTTTAGCCATGCTCAGGACCATATGCAGTCTCTCACTCCTCCCACCCTCCAGAATGGGGGAGAGATAATAGAACAAAAAGGCTTGCATTTTGAGATAAGGACAGGGAGAGATCATTAAAGTTACCAATATGGGCAAAACAAGACTTGGGGAAAACTATTTCAATTTCTTATTGAAACCAAAGCAGGATAATAAGAAACAAAAAGTAACTTCCCCCACTCCTCCCTCTTCCTGTGCTTAACATTATCTCTACTCTTTCCCCACCCTGAGCAGCACGGGGGGAAAGAGGGAACAAGGGTTACGTTCACCACATGTTGCTTTACACCGCTCCTTCCTCCTCCTGGGAAGAACTCCTCACATCCCTCCCCTGCTCCAGCCTGGGGTCCCTCCCACGGGCTACAGTCCGTGAAACTGTTCTGTCGTGGGCCATTTCTTCCACAGGATGCAGTCCCTCAGGAACTGACTGTCTCAGCACAGGTCCTCCATGGGCCACAGCTTCCTTCAGGCATCCACCTGCCCCGACGTGCGGTCCTCCATGGGCTGCAGGTGGATCTCTGCTCCTCCGTGGGCCGCCATGGGCACAGCCGGCCTCACCATGGACTGCACCACGGGCTGCAGGGGAATCTCTGCCCCCTCCTTCTTCACTGACCTTGGCGCCTGCAGCCATTCTTTTCTAAAGAAATTCCTCACAATCAGCTTAGGTAGACGCCTCTCAAGTTCTCTTCAATTCTTGCTGCCGGGCTGGCAGCCATAGGATGGGGGCTGCAAGGCCCACAAGGCTCGTGCCTCCCCCTCTCTGCCCCTGCTTCAGCTTCTTCACATAATCTTTTTTTTTTTTATTCTTTTATTTTTTAAATTAGTTCTCCTTCTTAAATATATTAACACAGAGGCGTTATCAGGGAACATTCCGTCACCAATTGGCTCAGCCCTGGCCACCAACAGGTCTGCCCCAGACCCAGACAAGTCCACTGGACAAAGGGGAAACTTCTAGCAGCTTCTTGCAGAAGCTGCCACTGTAGCATCCCCACTAAATAAACCTAACACATTCCACCCCTCCAGTTCCTCTTCTCTATTCTAGCCAGAACCAGGACACTAGATCAAGAACATTTCTTGACCTAGCATTCTAATCAACTTGTCTATTTGGAATCCTATTAAAAAAAAAAACAAACATTCTAATTTCATCTGAACGTGGCTTGAGTTAAACTTACCTGGGGCAGCTGTAAGTCTGCAGATGATGGCAAGTGAGCACATTGAGAAGTTTCCTATCAAGCACAGCTTCCACTTCAGCTCAAACACAGTAATGCTACACAGGCCCCATTTCAGCTTCACGTGCCAGGCAGAGGGCTGGCACCAGGGGAACAGAAGCAGTAAGAAGTGCTCGCCAGTTGACTGGAAACCATAAAGGGCTGACAGTCCTTAAGATACCAAGATGCAGAAAGCATGCTGTTCTGACATTAAAAATGTGTTTTAAAGGAGAGAGAAAAATAAAAAAAAAAAAAAAAAAAAAAGAAAAAAAAAAAAAAAAAAAAAAAAAAAAAAGTTAAGCATAGAATAAGTTCCTTTGGTCACGTCTGCTGCTGGCAGGAGCTAATCGCAGGTGACTTGCCAGGTTGCTGGTCAAAAAGTATCAGGCTATTTAACATGTGTCCAATCTTATACTTGTGGATATGAACACACATATGCAAAAGTATGCAGAATAAGCATAAGCACATTCATATCAATTCAAAGTTGCTAATCAATGGTTTATTAAACCACTTAATAAAAACTCAAGAGATATTTAATACTTGTGGGAGATCCCTTTCATGACAACTGTATGAAGACACTTAAGAACACAAGCAGAAAAAAATACTGCTTTAAGGAACAATTTAAAGATGAAATAAATCTAAAAAGCAGTAATAAAAAGCACATAAGAGACAGTAAGAGTCCTATAGAAATCAATTTTCATATGGTAAATTTTAAGTAGATGAAACTTTTTTTACTATGCACAGGCAATTTATCACATTTATATGAGCAAAGGTATGCCCCTACGTGATAGGGCACTGAAAGGAAAACTTCACTGTTTCAATGCAGGCCTCACTTGTGCTTCAGTCATATCTTACATCTACTAATTTAATAGAGTCCCTCAGTCACAGTTATTTCATTCACAAAAGCTCAAACACAGAGACAGTGAGAAGCTGAACTGATTAAGAAAATATTTCTTGTACATTTTTGAAAATATGCACACTGGTAAATGGAAACAACTAAATATGAGTAAACAAAACCAAGAAAATATTACAGAAATACAGTTTTTGAAGCCAGATATTAGGTACAAAAGGGCACAGAACCACAAGCACATCCTTGGTACAACACAGAGTACTACAGAGAAATGCATCTCCTGGAGGTTACTGACTCCGAAGTTATACAGTAGCCTAGGAATCACAGTATAGATCTGCACTTGACCTGAAGAATCCTACACTTCAGGGGCAAGGCTTATATTACTGCGTACTCATTCCATCAGTAAGGCAGATGCATTACAATTTTGCAATATAATCACACTGCGCTATACTGCACAGAATCATTAAGATGCAAGGACCCAGGCCAGCAGGAGCTCACATGTCCACACTACCTTCCACTGAGTGGCATTAACATATCCTTACCCAGTGTTGGGATTTTTTTTGCTGTTTTTTTTAGAACCTGGTACAATAGCATCTCAAACCCACCTGTACCAAGACATATACTACAGCCGCAGCACATTGGTCCACTAACTACTCCCCCCTCCATCGCATCTGCTGTCTTTTCATCTGCTGCTCAGAGTACATGATTTCATGGATTGTAAATGAAAAGAACTTCTTCAGCCCTAAAGTAAGCAGGCATTAAAGTGCAATAGATGTGTTAAAAAGAAAAAAAAAAAAGCATTCCTTTTAAAAAAGCTTTAAAGTATTGATGATTAAATAAATAATACTTCTGAAAACAAGTTTCTACTGTCTAGGTCAGAGATCTATAGTATGTCATTTAAAATAGGGTTACAAGAAGCAGTGTTATGGTTAGCGATAATTAGCAGGAAATGGGAGTGAGAAGAAGAAAGTTCATCTTTTAAAAGCATCAAAAAAGAATATATAAAGAAATTTCTCTTTCACTTTTCAGACGTCTGACATATCCAAAAATGTCGCTATATCTTTAGAAAGTTGATTTTTTTTTTTTTTAAGAAGATTCTGAAACAAGGTCTTTTATAAAGAAGGACTAATTGAAGTGACCCAGCTTTCTATGGTTGACAGTTGTTTTTAATACCTTTTAAAATCATAGACATAACAGTGAATTGATATTTACTCTAATTTTATCACTGAAGTTGCCTTTAAAAAAACGTAAACCCAAAACAACCTATTTACAGTTTGGTTTCTAATTCACACTCTCTGAGGTGTCTCCCATATTTCAGCTTCCCTCCCACCAGATAAATATTTGTTGGCCAAGCAGCTTTCACCAGACTGAGGCATCAGCTTATTCTGCAGTTTCAATTTGGACAGTTAGGAACTGTGCCCGCGAGAAAAAAACAAAACAAAACAAAAAAACCAAAAAACACTTCAGATTAAAAATGCTAGCTTTTTGCAAGCTTTTACACAGATGTCTTTGCTTAGGCTTGACTATGCTGTGAGCTAGCCTATCTTTAACATTTCATACAAAAGTGAATAAAAGCAAGTCACAGGGGAAAACATGGTTTGGTAATTTGTTTTAGCAAGTACAACTGGTTTGCTAGTAATTAGAGAAAAGACCTTTAGTGGGGAACTGGCAAAGTATGTAGCTCTTTTTCTTCTTGGCTTAACAAACTCTCCAAGAGATACAAAATAAGAACAGAATGAGAGAAGAGAACAAGATGAGATGTGGGCAAACAAGACTAGAAAAAAAAAAAATGACACAAAGAGGGAATGGGAAAGGGTTGGAAGCAAAAATGAATGATGATGTGAGAATGTACTCACAGAGAAAAACATCCAAAAAGTATGACAATTTTGAAAAATATAGGGAGAAGAAAGTTAAGGAACAGGATAGAAAAGGGACTAGAATACATTTCGGCTGGAAAGAATGACAAATGTAACAAGGCAGGGTGTAATGCAGTGCAAGAATAAAAGAAGGCATGCTAGGAATAGTACTTGAAGAAGCAAGCAATAGCAGCAAGGCTCCTCATGCTTCATCTACTTGTTAAGACTCAGAGCTCGCTACACCAGAAGGAAACTGTTCCACAGAGCTGCCCAGCCTGGGAAGGACTCCTGTAACATCACTCATTCACAGCTAGGTTTATTAATTTAAGAATACTGCACAGAGCAGCTCAGCACAACTTGCAGAAACACGGCCTTTAACCTTTGGCTCCTGTAACTGACCCAGCAGCGTATCTACTTCTGGTAGTTCTTGTTTACAGTTAGCTTGCTATTCCCAAGACAACTGTTAGTTCACCAGAACAGGTTTGCAAACAGTTACTAGACTATGGAAGAAAGCAGGAAAACATAACAGCACCTCACCTTCATCTCCACACAGACTTGCCTTTTTTGCCATGCCCGATATTTCAGCGCAAATCTCCATCACCTGCTTCACACTGAGAACAGCTAAGAAGCTGTTAAGACTGCTCCTGTTCTGAGCCATTTGTACTTGGTGTGCCTCACCTGCCAGCATACTTGTCTTTCTGTCAAGATTTTCCAGTTTTGATAGGCAGTCTTCCCCTCTGGCAGGACTAGTGGGGGACACAGGGTAAAACGAGGATGCAAACTTTCCCCTAGGAGTCTCCATGATTCGTACACTAAGTTTTACAGAACAAAAGATGGGACCACTTACTTCACTCCAGTTAACTGATCATAGCATCTGCTCTTCTTCTTCATGCAAAATATGACTGTTAAGCAATCAGGCTTATCACCCAAACCCAGACCTACCTAGTTCCAGAATCAGCCAGATTTTCTTCAGTCTTCTGCCCCACACGTTGTAAACACTCTGTTGCTGACGCACCACGTTCTGCTCAGCCAAAAGGCACACAGCCCTGGTGGTTTTGCTGACTTTACAGGAGGAGCACCTAGGCTCATTAAGATATTTCCCTCCTCAAGTAACAGATACCTACTCTTACAGTTTCTTCATGAGCAGACTAAGACACTATCTACATCCATCTTTCAATCCTTTTCCCAAATTTCTCTCATGTTTTCTTCTCTGCTACTCCAGCTTCTTGTCCATTTCACAGCCACCTCCATAAATCAACCATCTCCAAGTATGTCATCTGCCTTTTTTTTTTTCTAGAGAAGACTACTACTTTGCTTCATTTGCTTTGAGAATACAGCAGACTTCCTTAAAAAAAAAAAAAAAAATAAATAAATAATTTTTTTTCTCTCAAAAATAACTCAAGCAACCTTATTTCCTCCAGTTGCTAAAGGCAGTAAACCCCAGCAATGTGCTTCCCTTAAAACAAGCCCTGTGTGATCTCCCAAGGTGTGCTGGAACGTGGTCTTCCCAGCTGTGCCTATCAGCCTTGACAAGTATCAGCTGCTTGCTCTCCCTCCCTCACTTCTTTGTCTTTCATTTGCTCCTCTTTCCCTGCTCCAAACTTCCCAGCTTGCCCTGTAACACAATGCACCTGCCTACCCCAGTCTCCCTTTTGCTAAAATGCCACACCACCTCCTCACCTGCAGTGGTTTTCAGATTTTGTGCACGTGAAAAAATCTATCTGACAAATAAATGAAAGCAAGACTTTATGGTAGATTTGCTTTGCAAGGTCTTAAAATAGAAAATATGTTGCTACTGTTATAATAAGTGTTTTAATATTGTGAGCCTGTTTTCTGTAGCAGTATAATAGTTTTCCTAACCTATTGGGAAAGGTACTATTAGAGGGATCAGCTACAGAGATTGCGTCTGCAGTTACCATTAGGCAACGTTTTTTGCTTTGCTGTACCACTGGCTGTAAATCTTGAGTAACATTCCAAAACATCCTTTTTGCCCAAACGTCTTTTTTCTCCTTCTTTTCTTCTCAAATATTTTTCTTCTGACATCTTTTAGTTACTCTCCAAATTCTGTTTTCATCATGTCTTTTCTAGGTTTTCTTTCTGTATGTATTACTTAATCTAAAAGTATTTATAAAATTTAAAAGGAACAAAAAATATTATATATTCAAATCATCAGTCTATTAATGATTCTTTTCGTTTTAGCAGCCCCTTTTTCACCTGGGTATTTACACTGTCAAGCTCTCAGTATCTTGTTATATAGCAGACTGGAGCCCTGATCTTCACGGGAGTGCAATAGCAGCAGAATTATAATAATAAATAGTTACGTGCTATCTCTTTTCTGCAGTTATTTAACACAATTATTACTAGAGTAATACCATTATATGTCTATCTCAAGATGCTTTTCTGAGAAAATGGAAACAATAATGTGAAGCATGGCTTACCATTAAACAAACTAAAAATATATTGTTGGGAAAGCACTACATAATGATGAGGAAAGTTGCAGCATAGCTCATCACATACATTAAAAAGAGAATTTATTTTACTTTGGATGTAGGAAGGTTGTGATTTCAAACAATTACTGGAGTTATCGAAAGGGAGAACCTTGATGTATAGACAACACTAAGGAAGTGTTTTCAGTAATATGGAAAGCTGCTTCTGATGTAAGGTTTGAGTTGGTTTAGATTATTCATGTACATAAACTCCCTCCCATACATACTTGTTCGTGTAAACATGCTATACTCTTGTAAATTAAAGGAACTGATTGACTTCTATTCATAATTTTCCCGAAACAAAATTTCACTTTGGGAGCAATTCAAGCCTATAAAGTTTTAACTACCTTTTTTAATTGTTAGGAAAAAATGAAAAAAAAAAAAAATGCTGAGGATTTGCTTCCCTGACAATGTCACATATGCAACTGTGTCCAACTTTCCTTTTCCTGAAGTATTCCGTGAAAGCGGATTCCTACTTTTTACTCTCTCAGAGCTCCAAAGTAAACTGAAAAATATTTTCTACAAACTGCTTGTGTTCAGAATTTATTAAAGCTTTAATTTTGATGAAAAGAACTGTAATTGCAAGTGTCAGTATGATACAAGAAATCAGTTCAAATGGTTTTACATTTTGTAAAGTAGTTATCTTACTAAAGTAGTTAGCAAAGCTTTTCGTCTTTGTAGGTAATAGGGATAGCAAGGATAGACATTCATAAAATATATACCAAAATATTAAAGCTGAACGGGGAAATGTACTTAAACAGAAAAAAAATGAGGAAAAGATAATTCTAAGTATCTCTAGATACATGATGCTTACACATGTAACTGCTACCAGTCCTGCTTTTCCCTCATTTTGTGACCTCAGCTTTTTTTATCTGCACACTGCCATTGACACAGTACTAGATAGAGGATTTAATTGGTTATCACATAATCTACATTTATTCCTTTGATCATGTCCAGCTCTGCTTACTTGACTACATTATACATTTCCTAGGAAATTAATCTTACCTCTGTTCATAATATCCCATTACAATCAGAAAATTTAACTTAGGTTGCTCTTCGAAGCAAATGTAATAAAAAAAAAAAAATCTGTATGTTTTCTAAAGTAGTTTATATGAAGAGTTCTTAATATCAATTCCAGTAAATGTTCACTTTTTGTTACATAAGATGCAATATTTCAACTTAAGTACCCTGACCATAGGTAGTGAAGAAGGGTCAGATCAATAGCATTTATATTTTTGCAGATCTGTAGTGTTTTCTAGGATTTTTCTAATTTCTATACTCAACTACCAAAAGACCTATTTCAAAACTTTGATGGTTGTACAAATTGTATGAATTTACCCTTGAAAATTAAATATCACTAGTAAAATGGCTCAAAGACATTTAAATTCAATGAATATAAGATACTGAAGATGACTTTTTAAGGCATGAGATAAGATTAGTGATTCCAATTATAGGAACATAACTTCATACATCTATCACGAAAATCTCTCTTTACAGTGAATGTCAGCGACAATGAATAGAAGTTCACAGACTGAATAAGTATTACCACTAAGCTGTTAATATGCATTCAGAGATGTGCTACTCTTCATATTTTGTGAGATTGAAAAGAGTTTTTATAATGGCTTAATTGTCTACCATAGTCATTAATACCCACTATGCAATCATATTCTGATCAGAAATGAAATAATACTAGTTGAGGGCTTTGTTTATAGAGAAGAATGAAGAATCCATTCTAGAGACTTTGCTGTTATTATATGGAAATATTCTCTATTTGCATTCTTACTAACTACTCTTCCATATCATAAAAATAATAAATATGTTTTTAAAAAACAGTATGTAGTTTCTGTATTAGAGATAGACTGAAAAGAGAGAAAATGGAAAAAATACTTAGGTGACCAAGTGAACAATTTATGAAGTGATCATTGTAAGGAGAAAATTTAAAGACACAGGGCACAATTTTAGTAAATAAAAATATGCCCAAGATGTTAGCTCTAACACCTGGATTTTAGGAAATTACTTAGCAATTTTTGCCCATTTAACATGATTTGAAATTATATTGTATGCTTTGGAGGTGCTTTGTGGGTAATTAGTGAAGTAAGTAATGCAAAGGTCATTTCCTTAAAAGTTGTATTTGCATTTATTCAGAACATAATTCTTTTTAAATTGTGCAAACTAAAACTGCCTTTAATAAAGTTATATAAGCTTTCTGAATAAAAATGTATTTTTTGAAACTCAGAATAATAATTTTTGTATTAAACTAAGAATTCATTTTGAGCTTTCAATTTTTCCCCCACATACTTGTCCTTCTGCAATTTCTACAAAAATACTAGCAAATGTTGGGATAAAAGAATGAATTAATATTGCTGCTGTCTTTTACTAGAAAAAAAATCTCATTTGTTAATTTTGAAAAGTGTTATTTTATATATGAAATTATTTAAAGAATAATATCGTCTCTATATTTTGATGTAAGCTGTTCGGAGTAATGCTGACTGAGCATTCCCTTGCATGAATTCCTCCTCAAAACCAGATGGCACTATTTTACTTCACACCCATAACCTTTTGAATCAAGCAGCTTTGTTCAAGGCACTCTATTTATCATATTCAGAAAGAATAAAAGCTAGATCAAATGCATTCTACTTCTTTATTTTTAAATAGCTTAATTATTAACTTGAAAGGAACTTTTATGTTCAAAGACTCTGAAAGTTTGTAAAGAGCCTGTCTAGTGAACATCAGCTTCTTAAAAATGAAGGTCATGTCTGGAGAGTCATTCAATTTACACAGCTAATCCTGGACTCAGACACAACACATCAACTAACTGCTGCCGCATCAGTAGGTTATTAGGTATGTGGCCCATTAGTATTGTCAAAGAACAGAAAAGATTCTGGTAAGCTAATAAGAAATTGTTCCTATGCTCAGCATGTGGTCTGAAGTGCCCATGCTCAGAAGCAAGAATTTATACTAAGATGTAGGAGCAGTGGATTAATTTGGTGAAAGGCAGGTTAAGAAGCTGTTCCTTACTGTATTCTATCTGAAACTTATTGACTAGTGTTAAGTTGTCCTTTTTGACCCTCACACTAAAATGGATTGTATGCAATCATTGTCAGTTATAACCCAAAAGGTATCTTTACCAGATGTCATATGTATAACTGGTTATTTAATCTCAGGGCTTGAGTATGGCTACATCTTTTCAGGAGATTTAGTCTGTGAATTCTTACCAAGGATTAGGAAATCTTACATATGGATGCTGTGCCAGTGTGGTCCCTAGTACAGGATTAGAACCATACTAAAAAGGATTCTGTTTGTTCTCACTGAATTTCTTCTACTAAAATATTCTGCAGAGTTTCCAGGAAAATCTTCAAAATTCCTAAATCTTCCAAAGTAATCATTGTAAGAGGAGTCAACATAAATTCATTCATTTTAAATGTGAAAGATGTATTTAGGACAGGTACCAAGAAGACAGCTGTATGATCAGGAGCTTTGAGCGACTTGAGCTAATGAAAGATGATCTTTAAAAGTTCCCTTCCAACCCAAACCATTCTGTGATTCTCTAATAGCAAAAAAAAAGCAATTCTTCTAACCTACCTTCTCATATCCTACCACTGCACTGTACCTACTGTACCACTGCACCTACCGTACCACTGTACGAAAATACTGCTATAATTAAAAAAATACTATCTCTCATTGCCAAAATTGTTTGGAAAGGGGCTTAAAAAAACCCCAAACAAACAAACAAAAAAAAGCCACAAAATAAGTCTATTGTCATTGTCCTCTTAAATCTGCTTCCTCTATTAAGACTGCAGCTTAGGATCATTGATATTCAATGCCCTTACAAAAGCAAACCAACATCAGTCTTCTTGTATGCTGTTTACTCCTTCTCAGTGCGTGATAAAGCAATGTAAAAGCAATGAGTTTGCTGAAATGACTCAACAAAGAAAACAGAAAATTAATTTTGATTTAGTACGAATTAAAGAAAAAATCTTCCACTGTCCGGAAGCACTTATCCATATCCATCAAAGCTCCGTTAACATTTTATATTTGTTCCCAAAAGAGTAATACATTCCAGCTGTCTCCTAGTGCTTCTTCAGAACATTCCTAGGCTAATAGTAGGATTCAAAGGCTTGCTGAGGACTCAGAGATCTAATAAACACAGGCCGTGTCTACACTGATCAATGCATTTGCCCCAGTAGAGTGATACATCGTGGCCCATGTCCACATTGCTAAAGAGTAGCTCTGTACAGAGCCTGCTACACCCGCACAACACAGTGCTTCACAAACTGTGGTGATGGTGGTGGCCCTGTGTGCACTATGGACCTAGCTATCTTTTAATCTCAAATACAGAAGCAACTGAGGGAAACAGGCCTCCTGTCTTAGGCATGTGACTTAACATCCATAGATGCAGTGAAAATATTCCTATTCGTCTCTATGATTACTCAGCCTTTTCCTTTCAGTTTGGTGGTAGATCTTTCTATCAAAGCAAGCTCACTTAGAACTGGGCTCAGACAGAGCATTTCAGTTCAAATAGATAAATCACTCTAGATCAACCAACAGATCTAACCAGCAAAATAAAACCATAATTACCATCACAAAAGAAATTAAGGGAGTAACTAGTATCTAACTCATACATTTCTTCTATACTACATTTTCTAAAAAAAGGATGTGGATATTCTCCTCTGGATTCTGAGTATAAACTTTGCTGTGTGTCAATCACTTTGGGAAAAAATCAAAGAAATCATATTTTTCCTAATCTATCAGCAAATTCACAGATTTAAAGTTCTTGCTAGGAAGGACTCGGAATGCAAGAATATTTTCATTATCTTTCTTATTTAAGAATATTGAGTGGGAAATTACAGGCTTGTATGTACACAAATTTACCCATAAATTTATTTCTGTTTCTCTGACTGCTTGAAGAAGTTGAGATAATTATTTCCCTTTTCAAAAGCAATATACAAATAGCGGTGCATGTCTTTACACATTCATTTGGAAACACATATACAGAACACACACACCTTTGAATGTTTGTATTCCCTTAATTTTCCAAGGACTTTGGGACACACAGAAATGAAAAGCCACCTTTTCATCTTATAATTATGTTTGTGACCTCACAAGTTGTGCTTCTCTCTTTCTTATAAGAAGTGCCACATGAAAGAAAATAGGAAATGCACACAAAAGTGGAAGGGAAAAGATAACAAAAGATAATAACAAGAAGCAGAAAAATAAATCAGCAGGGATGGTAAGGAAGAGAACAAATCTAGGAAGAAAAGAGAAGAAGAAACAGAAATAAAAGCAGAGATAAATAAGACAGGAAATGAGGTGAGGCAAAAGTCTAATAAGAATCAATTGGAAAAAATTGAGAATGGATTAAATAATACAAAGTAGGAGAATAGAATACAAACCTATAAAACAGAAATGGTGAGTGACAGGAATTAGCCTAAAATAAATCTGTAGAACAAAAAATGAAGAGAGAGCATGTCCATATTTTTGAAGTAAAATTAGAAATAAAATCAGGACAACTTGACTGCAGCTGATCTTGGAAATAATTGCCAGAAATCTTTTGGTGCTTCCATCCCTAACATTCAGTTATTCTCCTTTGATAGTTTTCCACAAATTGAATAGATGATACAGTATTTCAAAAGCCAATAAAGTACTATATGGCCAGAAATAAGCTATCTTAACTAGTGCAGGAAATGCTGAAGCAATTATGATAATGACTCATCATTTAAATTATTCTTCTTTTCTAAAGTGGTCATAGCTGCAAACAGCTTATGATTACCCCAAAGTAGCCAGTCTGCAAAAGAAAGGGTAAAAGTATTTTTGTTTAAGAAGTCAATTGAATGCTCATTGTGACTTTTACCATCACCCTTTTCCTACCTCACAAGGGTTATTTCTTCCTTTGTCACCTCATTTATATTCCACAGTATAAGGTTCATTGATTACAATCAGTAGAAAAACTTACAACAAAGTGAATTATAAGTTGTATTCACAAAGGCCTCTAGACTTGCAGTAAAAGTTGCAGATAATATCCCTCAGGCTTCTGAGATACAGCATGGCAGAAAATTGCTTCATATTGCTTAATTTGGAAACATTAACATAATGGAAGACAATCAATAGGCTCTAATAATTACAGCAAAACCACACAATTCCCACAAGTAAACATGTGCTTTATGTGGTATACAAATTGGTATCCTGTAAAATGCATAATTACATTCTCTGTAAAGCAATTCATCAGAAAACACAACTATCTTGTTATGCTCTTGAGGGTATTTCAAAACTTCATTCCATAATACCAGCAGTATCAGTTAAAACAAGGTCTAAGAGCAAACAGCAGCAAGTGGAAGCTGTGACAGTTCCCTCTTCAGGTACCTGAAGACAACAAACAAACATCACAGGAACAGAATTCCTAAACGCGCTTCTATCTGTAACTAACAGAAAGAGAATAAACAATTTTAGAGGGAATGCTTGGGCTTTACAATGGGAGGAATTCCCTCCGCACTCAGTGCTGATGGATGGCTTGCGGAGATGTCTCCTGAGTGAAGGGAAAATGGTTCCTTGTGCCATTAAAAACCAGTGAAAGATCTAGAAATACCTTTTTGGGAACAGGTTTACGGTGTCAGAGATGAGTAATAAATGATCCAGCTTTTTTTTCTCTCAATTTAAAACCTTTGCTTCTCCCATATTCTTCTCACAGGCACTGAGGACACTCTTAGTGGTTTTATGTACTATGAACTTTTACTTTATTATAAAAATACTGCTGGAATGGTCTATCGACAATAAAAAGACTAACTCGCTGCAATACTCCTAATTTTGATGAACTGCAGTTCATCAAAAGTTACAACGTAGCTAAAAATAGAGTGCCGAGTTTTATCCTTAATGTGTGAGATGAATGCAGAAGCACTTCTGTACTCAAATGTACAAGCCTGACTAGATTCAGGGCGTGTTAATAGAAGACATACAGGAAAAGAATTAGGATTTTGGCTTACAAGTGCATACCACAGAAGTGTTTATTCTAGCCTCTAAACGCATGGGATTATTCAGAGATGAAGTATTTTTGAATAACCAAGACCCATCTATCTAACCTGGAGGCTTTCTCCCAGCTTATCGTGTAGCTGCCGATACTGTTGATCTGTGATTTTGTCAGCCATTTGCCTTATGGGCAGAAGTCCTGTGTGGTCGATACTCTGTCAGCTATCACAACATAATTAGTTTTACAGATGCTAAATAGTCCTTCTTTAAAGTACATATAAATTAAAGTACACATAAATTAAAGTGCAAACAAATAAGTATTACATTTGAGTTAGGAAAGCAAATCTGAGGTTGAAAGTGGCAACAATTTCCTAGGATTACGACTGAACACACAGCTTTGCTGTGGTCACTGTCCTGCTGCATTTTGCTACAGCTTACAATTATTTGATCTGATAACAACTCTGTTCAGGATTCCCCGGTCTGCACCACACTCAGTGCTGTCTTGACCTCAGCTAACATATATGCACGTGGGCTACCTGAATCCTAGCAGCTTCCTAACCTTTAAGGTCTCAGCTTTGCAATTGTAAAATCACATAAAAAATAAATAATGTGCTCATTTTTGCATATGAAAAATAAGGAAATGCCCTAGAAATGTAACCTTTTGACTATACTTAACCCTTACTGATTATACAGAAGTCTGAAATCTTTAATTTGGATCGCTGCCTGCTGCTATTTGAACGAACTATTAACTTAAAATGGCAAATAACTTTTTTTTTTTTTTTTTTTTTTTGTTAGCATTAATCAATCACTAATGCCAGAGGAAATACAATTATACCAGAAATTATGAAACTAGGGGGGGTGCTAGATTTGGTTCCTACACAGGCAATCGGTATAGACGATATATTTTTCGAAAATCCAGTCCATGGGCCCTGCCCTATATGTATTTCTGCTCTGTCCCAGGTTCTTTGCTTCACATTTTCTTTACCCAACCCCAGCTACATCTCCATTGCTTCCTGTCCTGTTCCTCCCCTCCATGGTTCTCTCTCCTATTCTTATTAATCTTCTGGTGTGCTAGTGATGCTCTCCCACCCCTTTCCTGCCAAAATTTTCTATTCTCTCCTATCCCTTACACTTTTCCCATTCTTCCTCTCTGCCCTTGTACCATTTCCCCAGCTTTTTTTGCTGTTACTTCCTTCTTTCAGCTCTTGTTCTCCTTGTGTTTCTTACTGAACTCCCAGCCTTTTATGTTTCTCCTTTACTCTCTGGTCTGACATCGTAGCACTGTTAGAAGAAACTGCAGGTCTTGCTAAGCCCATGTCAGTCTAGAAATATGGCACACAAAGGTTATCATCACGAAGGTATGAGGAACTGAAGCACAAAACTTTCAGCAATAATCAAAGTAAAACAAAGTTGTATTATAAATATGTATACAATGATTGTTTCCAAACTGGACCAAACTTGGCAGTTTTTATGGGGTTGCAAACCACAAGGGCATTAGCATGAGGAAATTTGTCCACAATTGAGTCACTGCTCTGAAACACTCAGGAATGAAGCTTACCATGACACAGATGTGTGTTTTAACAAAGAAACTCTATATTTTCTAGCACTGCAGAACATCTCAATTAGAAAAAAAAAACTCAGTTAAAAATATCCAATCTTAAGGAAGACATTGTAGTTGGAAAATGTAATCCCAAATAGTTCAAGTTTGATAAGCCTTGGACAAAATGGTTTTAAAATAGAAAAAATAATGTAACCATGAATATACTTAAGAACTCAAACCATAAGAAGAAAATGTAGACTTACTTGTTAGCTAACTTTACTCTCATTGGTGTACAATTGAACTCAATGGGATTTTTGTCTGAGCAAGCGCTACAGGATTCTCTCCTTCATTATAAAGAACAATTCACCACACATCCAGATGCTATTTTTAAAAAATTAAAATAGATTACACAAAGCTACTCACAACGAATGCTATTTAACAGACTACTATTATCACTAAAGCTATATTGGTAATCTTGGAGCTGTTGACAGCAGGAGCATTTGATTCGTCTATTTTTATACTTAACCTCAGTAGAGAATATTTTACCTTTTTTCCTGAGTGTGTCTATTTTACAGACTCCTCAGAAGTTAACAAGACCGTTACTGAAGAGTGATCTCTCTAGGTTTATTCTTCAAAGCACAGTAAAACTTAATTTAATCACAGCTTCAAAATATCATACAATAAAACTAATTTAATTACACTTAGCAATAGCCACTAGTCTCATTAAAATGCTAATGAGGCTTATAATTATTAAATTGCTTAATGATTGTTAATAGAAATAAATGACAAAATAAAGCTTAAGCAGAAAGTCAGAATGCCCTCAGGTAATTTTTCTTAGTGACAGTTTCATGTGATATAGCTTCTTTGCAGTATTCAGAAAAACAAGGCACATTAAATTTAAGGTAAGAGGACATAAAAGATTAGAATGCAGTTGGACATGTAGCCAATCCATTGTCTCCTCTTAAAATATTTAAATATAGCTGATATAAATTTTCATTGTCTGGAATCTTTCAGAGTATTTGTTTTCACCTCATGTGCCAAACAGGGAAAAAATTGAATGTGTATCTAAAACTTATGAAGAATCCAATTCACAAGAAATACATATTGACAGTATTTGTAAAGTAGTGTCATAATATTAGCATCAGTTTGAAAATCACTACAATGGAGAACAAAAATGAGACCTGTAAATACTCAGAGATAGAGCTAAAGATTACTCTGTAGTTTTTAAAAAAATCTAATGGATACAGGTACTGATTGTAAGATCCATTCCTGCGGCCAGAAGGAAAAGGAATTCAGTCCTGACTTATGAGAAAAGGAGAGCTATAATATTTGTGTCTTCCTTATATTTAATAATATTTATAGGAAAATCACAAAGCATGTATATTTTTCAAGGCTAAATATTAATGGAGATGAACTGACTTGACAAAACTTATGCTACAGTATAAAGTGAGAGTGTTTCAGAAATGAGAAATATTTGACACAAATCAAAAGCAGCATTTGCCACGTAATTTGCAACCTATTCAACAGATGCTGTTCATGTCCCAAAACAAAAACGCATATCAAAATCTCAAAAAGCAGCTGTTGCCATTTGGCCAAATATAAGCAGCCTCCTCTATCCCTGCACTTTGAGAGCTATTCTGTGGCTCCAGGAGTGTCAGGCAGAGAGCAACGTGAGCAGCTCCAGCTCAGGAACAGATAGCACTGCTGAGCCTGACTGCAGTAGCTAACTGTGCTAGCAGCAAGGAATTCCCCCTGCTCTTATTAAGGGGAGTTTCAGAGCCAGCAGGCAGCCAGGGAACTTCTCCTGGAGGCTTATGAATAGTGACAGGGAAAGAAAAGCAAATGACCAAAGCAAATGACAGCCAAGCAAATTCGACTGCTTTTGGGTCTTCTAAGGTGACTACACTGACAAAAATGCCCACTGAATGGCTTCTATAGTCCTCTGGTAGGATGTATTCGGGTCCTCAGGACACAATGTTAAGTTAGAGCATATTCCAAACACACACACATTATTCATAACTAAAAAAGAAGGTGGAAGGCACAGCCTTGCCAGACAGAAGCAACCATTGGCACTGCAATGGTTGGCACTTGCCTTTTCCACCAGTCAGGCCTCATTAATGAGAAACAAAGCCTTTCACAGCTTCAGAAAATAAGTGTCCCTCCTCTTCAAGACCACCTTTATAAGAGAGATGCATATATAATTATTTCTTAATTCCTATAAAGCACTGTTTCTTGTTAAAGCACATTCAGTCATCCTTGTAATCAAGAGAAGATTGTCACACATCAATACCTCATCAAAGGAGAGAAAAAATTATAAAATCAAAGTCTCTGTACCAGCATGAAACTGGTTAAAAATTAATACACATTAATTTAGCAATCTAAATTAGCAGTTATTAAAAAAAAAAAAAATCTCACTTTGAGAGACCAATACTTAGAATTCACAGTTCTAAGCTTTTCTACTCTGTTCTCCAATCTGTTATTTTTTCTTTTCCAGCTGCAACACTTCATAGGTCAAAGTTCACTTGATATCAAAATGTAACACTGAACGTCATTTTAATCTCAGAGGTGAATGCAGTCCCTTTGCGTATGCCTTTCTCTTATTATATTTTTGAAATACTGAAAAATAAATGTTTCTGGGTACATGCCTAGTCAGGCACTACCAGAATCCATTTTGATTACACTAGAATTCAAACAGAGTTTAAGTGATTTTCTTGGAGAAAAATAATAGTTAATGAAGACTTTTCCAGTACATCCTACTAGATTGGGAATAATAGACTCACTAACTTTATTCATCTATAGCAGACAGCAACTGGAATTGCTCTGCTCTCTCTTCAGCAATTCATCTGCAGAGAAAATTCATAAACATAAATTTATTCATTTGGCTAGAGATTATCAGTAGCTTTCAGATATTTGGACTTTTACTCCTCAAAGCAAATGCTAAGAAACAATTTGGGCCACATCCTGAACAGTATATTGCAGTAAAATTAAATAAACATGTTTCAGCCAGTCATATTTAGGCAGCTGCCCAAATGAAAACTAAATCTTTGACAAGTAATAATTTCTGTCTGGTTAAACACAGAATGGAGGAATTAGACAAGATGTAGGGCTTCCCTTTTGTTAAGTTTCTGAAGCTAATGTGTTGTTTTACATAGTTTCTGAAACTGGAAAAAAAAAAAAAGGGAGAATAAAAAGTGATTCCCTAGTTGGATGTAAAAAAGGACAACAACATAGCATCATTGAAAGGGAGGAATGGGAAATCTATGCAAAGGAAGAAAAGAGATCAATGTGAAGACAAGACTATGGTAAAAATTTCATTTGTAGGTACAACAAAGGAATAGAACTGTTAACACCTAAGACATCCTCACTTGTGGAGGATCTAATGTAGATCAATGACAAACACAAGCGTTCAGAGCAAGGAAAATTGTGGTTTTGTGGGATAACATACTAACTGCTGGACAAAAGCAAATGGAAACCTTCCTTGTAATAAGGCAATTCAGAGATCTGTTCTCCTTTCTCCACACCCACTCCACTCCATCTTGGTGGTTTATTTCACCACCCTTGAAGCCTAGGGAACTGTTTTGGAGCACTTTGGTCTACCATTTAGTGACTGATCAAAAATCAGATTGGGATATTCGGTATGTTAAATGAGCTCAGACTGTATATTTATGGATCAAAGAAGCCCTTCTGTTGTATTTCCACTAAAAGCTGTTTGTCTGTAATAGTCCTACTTAGTAATGATAAAATAATTAGCTGTCTATAGCCAATTCTTTATCCAGTTTTTCTGCCTGACATATAAAGGACTCAAAGTACTTAATTACTCATGTACATTTTCACTACAATGGAGCAGTGGGTGGAGGTAACTGCTTTACACAGTGCAGTGACACTGAGTTATTGCACCAGGCTGGTTGTCCACTTTGGATATTCTCTATCAATGGAGAGAGTTACCTGCAGTGCTGAGATTATAAAGTCAGTACAGAAAGTGCTACAGTTAAAACTTTGTATTCTAACTACAGTACAGTTCCTTTTCATAAATTAGAATGATTTAAAGATAAATGTGGTAGTTAATTATTTTTTTTCAGAGAATTTGCATTTCCATTATAATCATTACTGAGGGAGTCTTGGAATGTTTTCCTGAAGAACAGAAATATTTTGCTTCAGATTGTCAAACCTTAGAATGATAAATACAAAAGAGTTGTTAACGATAGCTTATTCTCCGGTTCCCTGTTTTAATGAAATCAACATCTGTTGAGATTAAACTTGACAAAGAGGTTTCCCTGCAAATAATGGATTTCAAGGTAAGCCCGATGAGGTAAAAGCAATTTAAGGCCAGTTTATAGAGGTACTTACACTGTTCTTTGTGCCTGAATTAATCAGATGCAGACAAGACCATATCAACACAGGAAAAGCAAACAAACAAACATAACCCCCAAAAAACAACCCACCTCCTCAAACCCCCATAAAGCAGTTAGGAGAACAAGAAGAGAGTTAGAGAAGGTGGTTTGGGAAATCCAGGTCATGCATATAATATCAAATCCTCGGGAGCACCTCAGGAACTGGAGAATTTTTTCCTAGCTATCTCCTAAAGGAAGTTAGATTATTAAAACTGCATGGGAATAGGTAACAAACTAATTAGACCACTGTACAGTGACCCACAGCAGAAGCCCAGAAATAGAGTAATGGCTTCTCTCTCTGTAGGAGGAAACCAATCAAGGCGCTGTTCCCAGAAACGGGATGGAATATCAGGCTCAGGAGGTCCAAACCAGAACACATAAAATAACGTATCTTGAGAAAAAGGGCAGTGAAGATGAAGGTGAAATATTTTGAAAAGTTCATTAGCTCTAATAAAAGACAAAACAATTAGGAATCTATGTTGGATTTGGAAATTCTGAATGGGAATAGCTTATTCCTTGAGTACAATTAAAACCTTGAGGTAAGGACAGAGATGTCCCATGTCATAGCCAAAGGCCTCATATACTTACAGCCGATATAAGGTTCTGCCTGCTGCATCATTGCAGCATCTTGATTGCTAAGGACATGACTTTCAGTAATCAAAACACCTTTTCTCAGGATTTCTCAAAAACAATTTCTGTATAAAATCACATCAGTTATTATAAATCCTGTCTTATGGGCAATTTATCTTACTTCAGAGGCCTCCTCCAAGAGTCTTGTCTTTGGAAGTTCAGTAGCACAGAGATCCTAGCATAGGTCCTCCATGTGGTGAGAGGAGAAGCACACATAATGATTTAATTCTAAAAATAGACTCAGCAAAACTGAGTGGTAATAGATTGGCAAGTAATTACATTCTCAGTAAAAATATGCAGGTAAATCACATTCACTTATGTGCAGAAAGCTTGTATAGTAATTATGACTCATCTAAAAACCTATTTAAATCATTTGTTTTAAATCTTAGATGAGGCTTAAGTGATGCATATTCCTTTGCATTCCCCAAGAGCAGTCCTTTGCAAAGGATCCAATTTTATTCCAAGAGCTCACTTCTAAAGGAGTGAGCAAAAAAAATAAGATATTGCATATTCTGTCAACAAGTAGATAAAATAAGTTCTCCTGGGCATTTGCAGAAGGAAAGAAAGAATTTATATTATATATTGATGTTTTGAAATAAAAAAAATGAAATATATTAAGTACTTGACAGAGACCATACATATAGGAGACTCCAAGATTACGAGAAGCTATTGAGATTCCAAGATTCGGGGCTTATAAGATGCGGAAAACTTTTTACCAGGGCCTGTTGCACTAGGACAAGGAGTAATAATCTTAAACTAAAAGAGAGTAGACTTATATTAGACATAAGGAAGAAATTATTTACAATGAGGGTGGTGGAACACTGGCACAAGTTGCCCAAAGAGATGGTAGATGCCCCATCCCTGGAAACATTCAAGGAACAGGTTGGATGGGGCTCTGAGCAACTTGATGTAGTTGGAGATGTCCCTGACCTTTAAAGGTCCTTTCAAACCCAAACTATTATATGATTCTATGATTTACAAAATCAAATGTACACTACAAGTTTTTAAATATGAGGGTTTTTTTCTTCTACATGTGACTTAAATTAGTAAAATAAGATTAGATTTTAAGAAATGAGGAAGTCTTAGAAAAAATATAAAGTGTTGAAATTGAAAAATAGATACAGAATATAGCCTTGCTTAGGTAAAATAAGAGCTATATATCAGTCTTTTTCTAGCCAATTGCAAAGGAATTTATAAAAGAACTTTCAGTTTACATTCTGCAGTTGGCAATATTCTGTAGCACAGATAACAAAAGTATTAAACTGAAGAGTAAATCCAGAAGAACCTCCAAAAGACATTGTATAACCTGTATGTTTATGAATGCTTTTTTTTCCCAATAGCATGGACTTGATTGTAAAATCATGGAATTAAATCCTATTTTGACAAGCATTAGACCAATACAGGGCAAAAATATCTGGGTTGAATTGGTTTTATTATTATTTTTATATGATGAGGCAAGGAAAAATGTAAAGGACAACTGTGAAGTTGTTGAAGGAAACAATACTACACTATTAATATACATTATGTTAGTCAGTGCTTTCAAGACATCAGCCACCTAATTATTGTCAAGTAAATCATAGCGTGGATATTTATAGGAAAGTTCTCCCATGTGAGAAAGCATGGAAGTGCTGGTTTGAAAATGTAACAAGAAGGTGATAGAAGCTGACATCATAATGTAGTATTTTTTTTTATACTTTTATGGAGAGTGAATACACCACTCGAGTGTGGCACAGATCCGTCAGTTCTCACTGTCCCAGTTAGTGCAGCCTGCCATCATACTGCTTCAGTCTGGAAACAGCGTGCTTGCATTGCTGTATTTTAACTTAAAATCCATTTTCCTTCCTGTGAACATGAATGTCTTCTCTTAGAATCTAAATTGTTGCTGCCTAAGAGCTATGCCCATCCACTCACTGCACTCCCCATTGCTTCCAGCACTAAGTTTCCAGTTCACTTGGAATTTACTTATAGCAAATATCCACAAGGTCCATTTGCTGCAATTGTAAATCTGTCTCCCAGTCTCCTTGTAACTTGTAACCAAGCTGCAACTTGTACTTATTTGATCCTTTATCAGAATAGTCTTGACACACCGACTCAGAATGACTTTTAGTCAGCATTTGACTGAGAACAAGGAATGAAGGTGTCAGACACTGACAGCAGTCCTCTAACTGCAGCTGAGAAAGAAAACATATTTGCAACATGCAGTTACTCTTGAATAAGAGGAGAAGTAAAGAAAAGAAAATACCAGAAGGCATCTGCTCAGACAACCCCGATACCAAATTGTACCTTACGTATATTTTTATATTTCCACATCCTTAGTTGAAAAACAGGTTCAGACCTTCACATCTGTTTTAACCAAACTGATATTCTAGACAAGGTGTTCTAAAGCACACTGATTTATCTGTCCATTTGTCCATTTGTACAATGCGTATTTTGTCGTCTGCTATTTTATTCATAGCTAACAATGACTATGCTTTGCATCTGTTTTAAAACTAACTGCAGAAATTCTTCCTTTCAGTCCCTAGATACATGAGAGTGTACTCTAAACTACTAACTGTTTTCACATACATTAATCTAACTCTTCAGTTCATTCAGTTCTCCCCGTATAACATTTTAATCCTGCTCGTTATCAAGGAAGATTCTCAAACCTGGTCTGTTACAAAACATTACTAGCTTGTTTCTACTTTTTGTGTCATCATCTATGAAAACACTGATCAGCCATAAAGTCTTTAGAAACTCTGGTGGTTAACTTCTCTTCTGCATGAGATGAAAGTCTGGAGTGTTGCCTGGCCATTTATTTTGCTCAAAACTTTACTCACATTACTCTAACTTCTATGTTTACTAATTATCAGTAGACACGTTCATTGTATTCAGTCAGGTGTAATTACATCAAATGCTTTGCTGAAGGCCAGATTGATAAGATCTACCCTTTTTGTCTCATCTAGAAATAGGTTCAAATAAATGTTGTGTAAACAGAAACGTGCATAATTTCATTTTATTGCAAATTATTGATGGATCTCCAGGTCTAAACCCAGATACAGGTGAAAGCATTATTCTTTCTCATTTTAAAACTGTCTTGCATGCCTCACATTTCAGTGGTTTTATGGCAGTACATAAACCAAAACAACTGGTTAATACCAGAGAATGCAGTGATGAAAACCATGCAAGTGTAATTTCATGCATCTATGTGTGTATATATATATTTATTTTATGATTCATTTTCTAAAATTAATGGATATTTTAGGATGTCCAAAGAAGCAACACTTATTTTATGAGTTGTTACAAACCATATAAATTCCTGCCTATAGCACAAACATGTGGAAGACTATGACGACAGCAGAGAAGATGGGATTTACTCACCTATGTGGGGTTTGTGTAGTGGAGAGGCTACAGTGGAAGCTTCTGTGAGAAGCTGCTAGAAGTCTCCCCTTCGCCCAGTGGACTCAGCTGGGTCTAGGGCAGACCCACCACTGGCTGGGGCTGAACCAATTGGTGACAGTGATAACGCCTCTATGATAACATATTTAAGAAGGGGAAAATGAAAGAGACACAGATAGAGAGGGGGAGGTGTGAGCCTTGTGGGCCTTGCGACCCTCACCCTCTGCTCTCCCGCTGGACATCCATATGGGCCTTGCCCAGCTCAGCCCAGCTGAGAGAAGACAGGAGAGGTATCTGCCTGAGCCTGATGGTGAAGAATACCTTGTGAGAGGAACAGCTGCAGATGCCAAGGTCAGTGAAGAAGGAGCGGGAGGAGTACTGTTGCTCCTGACAAGATTCCCCTGCAGGCCATGGTGCAGCCCATGGTGAGGTGCAGCCCGTGGAAGCCTACGGAGGAGCAGAGATCTACCTGCAGCCCGTGGAGGACCCCACGCTGGGGCAGGTGGATGCCTGAAGGAGGCTGTGGCCCACGAAGGGGCTGCGCTGGGGCAGCCGGTTCCTGGGGGACTGCACCCCGTGAAAAGAACCCCACGCTGGAGCACAGGAGGAATGAGAAGAGTTCTTCCCCTGAGGAGGAAGGAGCAGCAGAAACAATGTGTGATGGACTGACCACAACCCCCATTCCTTATTCCTGTGCCTTTTGTGGGGAAAGGAGATGGAGATGATTTGAAACTAAGTTAAGCCCAGGGAAGGGGTTGGTGAGAAGGTATTCTTAAGATCTGGAGGGTTTTTTCTCTCTCTCATTATCCTGCTTTGATTTTATTAATAATAAATTGAATTAATTTTCCCCAAGTTGAGTCTGTTTTGCCTGTAACATGATCTCAGTGATCTCTCCCTGTCCTCATATCGAACCTCGAGCTTTTTGCTATATTATCTCTCCCTCATTACCTCAGAGGGTGGGGAAGGTGAGTGAGCAACTATGTAGGGCTCAGTCCCGAGCAGGGATAAACTACAACATCATCTAGCTTTAAAAAAATATCTAAACAAGACATATCCATTATAAAATGGTTATTACTCAGAATTGTAGGCTTCTGTAAAACATTGTGCTGATCATAATGCAGAAATCCAATACTAACTGAGGTTGTGTCCAGGTTCACAACCTCTTATGAACTCTACACTCAGAACAAGTGTATATGAACTCGATTGGACTGTAAGTTTGAAGTTATTACAAAATGCTAAGGTACGTATTAATTTTTACAAGGGCATCTTGAAGATGCCTCGTTAAACGAGAAAATGATATTTGAAAAAGATAGAGCTGAACTTTTTGATATTTTCAAGGGAAGTGTTTTAACTTCAGACCTCTTAATATTACTTCTGTTGAAATATTTTTTCAGTACGCCATCAGACATATGCTTGGATTCAGACAATAAATTAAAATCTGACATGTAATAGTTTGAGAAAACATAACAGCAATAAGCCATTTCCTGTATTTTTTTGCTATTGAATCAAAATTATTTTTGTTTTCACACTGTTTTGCTATTGAATCAAAATTATTTTTTGTTTTCACACTGTTTTATCTTCCCTCTTTTCTAAATTCAAGCTCAGCTTTAGGGCACATCAAAAATAAAAATAGTACTATGGTTCTCATTCATCAAAGTATTCAAACACAGTTTTATGTGAGCAGTTTCATTCAAATCCATGGGTTTATGCCAATATTTAAAAAGAAAAATATACCTGTATTTCTGTATAAGTCAGCATCTTCTGCCAATTAAGTTGTGAAAACTCTTCTAAACATTGCTGCTATAAAAAAAACCCAAAGAACTATGGTTTGGTTTTGGCGTTTTGTTTTGTATTCAGGCAAGAATCACAACTTTGCTATGGAATAAGCACTAAATCACTAGCATGTGTGACTCTATGGATACAATAACTTTCTGAATATCCTTGCACCAGTTTCATAACCAACAGACCAGAATAAAAATCTACTTTCTCCTTAGGCCCTGAATAAAGGCCTACAAATTCACATTTTCAAAGGGAAACTTTAATTTTCACTTTTTACTTCCTGGTTTGTGGTTGTTTTTTGCTTTTTTTTTTTTTTTCCAGTAGACATTGTACAGTAGCCACAGTATGTCAGATGTTACAGACTGAAAAACTAAATTTTCTGTGATTTGGTGTTAGTTTGCACATAGCATATTTAATGTGAAACAAGACATGAATGGAAGAAATCTAATTTAGTATGAAGGGTTATTCACTACTGTCCTTCAGTGGCATGGATAGAAGTTATCAATTCTAACCCATCCTTCTAAAGAAATAAATTTTCTAACAGTTGGTCAGAAATTTAGATGAGAGGAGATTATGATCTCCAGTCTAGTTCCTAAAGGGTAGGACCAAGCATAAGTAAATCTCTTCCTTATGACTAGCCTTAGTGAATAGACAGGGCAGAATAGGGATGAAAATGAAACCACTAACTCAGTCTTTTAAGTGATCCTTGAAAAACTGGGACACAAGACTGTGAGTATAGCAACTTGTACGACCAATTATTTTAGTATATTTATAGACACTGATTTGACTCCATGGAAGTCAGTGGGAGTCTATCAACAGATCTAATGACAGCTGTGTCAGACTTTGAAGACAGATAATATCATAAGATGTACTTTAATACCTCCTTTCTATCCTGACGGGTTCACTAAGATCAATTTTTTTAAGAACCACAGACCAGATCTCAGACTAGAGCTTGTGAGTTTCAGACAAAACAGAGGAGAAGCTGTTAAAGAGCAGCCCAAAGGTACATTCCCATAGGATGTAAGAAATTAATAATGTTAATATAATGTTTTACCTTTATCAAAAGTACTTTTCCATACCTGAAATATACCTTTAGCAACCATCCTAGAGATAATTATGAGAGAAGACATTTAAATAATCTTTTCCCTCCTGTATTTTCTAATCTGTTTGGATTGAGAGCTTCTTTATCAAACACTGATTAATATTCTCTGATTGTACAAGGTCTAGCACTGGAGGGATGATCTTAATGCGAACCTTTTAGATTTTATTGGAATATAAACAGCAATATTATAAATGATTTTTTTTTAGCTTTGCATCATAATGCAGTATAACTAATCAACTCTCCTCACTAACCTCTGGCCTATCTAAACCTGATATTACTTTCAACACAACTTCAGTATGACATTTGGCATGACTTTGTTACTCTTAACTGAGTCATATAAATCTAATCAAATTATAAAACCGTTACTAAAACCAGATATACAAGTAGGCTTACTCTTAAACATATGGATCTTTTATATAAAGTAGCAGAGACTGGTTTGCTATTTTAAAGCTACTATTTCTCTAAAATGAAATTCTTTTTCAATTTAACAATGAAGAAAGAAAAAATAACACATCGTTTATGGAATTTATACATTTTGGAACATATTTTCTAAAGTGTTGAGAATGATCCAGATTTTCAGAGGATGTATTTTTAATAGAAAGCCTACCTTGAAAAAGTAGCCAATTTCTTGGGGCCTACAAAGTAAGTGATTATCGTTGGCACCAAGAGATGATTAATGATGATAGCTTTTGACTGTGATGGATGAACAACAAATGTATACTGGCCAAGATTATAAACAATAAAGTGACAAAGACAAGACCTATTTTTGCCAAAGACTCAATGAACAGAAAATCAAATCCCAGCAGAAAAAAACCCCAGTGATTGAGCTTAGCTTAGCATAAGCCTAAATTCTAAGATGAGTTTCTTCAAGTCAAGATGACAAAACAACAGTGAAAGATGGAGGTTGTGCTTTTTCCTTTTTTTCTGTCTTTCTCCTCTGTGGTAACTAAAATTATCATTTACTTTTGCAGAATTAAGAATATGAAGTTCTTTATATGCTCCCTGTCCTCTCCGTATTGTTAGGTTAACTAAAGAGTCCAAGCAGTCTCATAAATAGTTATGTTTGTTCTGTTCTCAATTATAGCTGAGGATTAAGTGGAGCTCACATAATTACTTTATTAAATTTATTATAAAATGTTATCTGCTTTTCATTTTAACCAGCATCCCTATTTCTACCCCCTCAAAACTACTGTTAATTTACATGCTTAATTTTAACTCTCCTCCAAGAGGTTCCACTGTCTGATCCAAAGTCTTTTTAATACAGTCCAGCTGCATAATCTTGGCTGAGAGAAAAATGTTTAATTATGCAGAAGAACTTTGAGAAGGTCCACAGAAAGCAGCCACAAATGGTAAGAAAGGTAATACTGCAAGCAGAAGCTAGACTGTTGATATTAGGATAGCTGACCAAAGATTCAAGAAGAAAAATACTGATAGAGGAAGGTATGAAATCCTGAAGTAAACTGAAAGAGTTGCAAGACAACAACTCAGCAGTATTAAATATCAGTCTGAGTACACATACAAACATAAGGTCTCACACGGGGGTTGGCAAGCATACTGATGCTTACCCTACAGACTCATTAGTCCTAGCTAGATGTTGTGTATGTGAGGCAACAGCTAATTGCTTTGTACTTTTAAGTTATGTATAATCCTGCTAGCTGAGTTTCTTGGTAAATAGGAAAAGATAAATGAATACTCAGAAGAAAAAAAAAAAAAAAGCCCCAAGTATAATTCCTAAGCATATAATTAGAAAGAACAGAAGAAGAAAAACCTAAAGTAGTACTGAATACTGAAGAGCATCTGTATACTTTACCCAAGGACTTATGGAGCATGTCGATGACTTGGCACCACATACTTGTCAATGGTTTGACCACTAGCAAACTATCTCAAAGGCCTTTTACTTAGAAGATGCCTCCCAGCTTGCGATTTCCATATAACATTTTAGGGAAATAAGAGTATCATGGCAATAATTCTTTCTTAAGGAGTTTCATTTAAGTAAGGTAGTATATGAGAAACTGTTCAGCATTCTGTAGTCTTTGGCTGAACCAATATTTTTAATTATAACCTTGTAATAAAAATGTTTACACTCCACTGATGTGAAATAATCAAAGTTTAAAAGCTACTTCAGGTCTATTGTAGATGCCACAGAAAAGGTCAAGAGTTTAAGGCTTTTTATGTGTGTATGAAAGAGAGTTTTATTTATTTTGAAGTAATTCTATTTGTTTCAGATGTGTAGTAATATCATTGCTAAGATGTTGTTCTAAGGGATAATCAAATTATGTTATCGTAATACAATAATTAGCCTGTGGTCTTATAGTTTAGCCACTTGGAAATCAGATTATTTTCATGTAAACAGAGATGCAATGATGTTACTATTCTTGTATAAAACAGACACCACCACCCTCATCCCCAACAATTTGGAAGTTATAATTGAAATCTGTTGATGAACATAGGATAATAAGTGGATCCTTGACATATACTTCCGTCCTCCAATTTTTGGCCTTTTCTCAGGTTGAAATGTTTTTTTTTGGTATTATTTTGATGATTCGGGGCTTCTGAGTTACAGTAGCCTCTGTCAGGATCTTCTTGGGCAGTCAGAACTGTTATAGCAGAATGTATTGCTTTAAGCACTGAAAACATATGGTAACTCCCCTACACTGGGCTAGTAGAAAGTTGTAGTTTCACTGACAAAGACCAATTGACCACAGCCTCACTGCTAGAAGTATTCTTTACAGGCTGTCTGTAGGCTCTAATGACAGTGAGTAAGAGTACCTTCCAACAGCTTTCATTCCTCAGCCCTTCCAGTATGGCAACTTGACCATGACTGCATCTTCACAGGTATGTCATAGGGCTATAGCTTTTATAATAAATTTCATATATAAAATCATATTGTAAATATTTTAAAGCCTAACAGTAATGCACTAAGACACAAAAAAAGGTGATACACGAGAGAAACTGATTTCCCAAAATGTAACTTAGAATATTGACACTATTTCTCTGTGGTATTTTATTCTATGTAATAATGAATTTACAGTACTATAAATCAAGTAGAAAAACATTGATTGACATTGACATGGATACAATTCTTCTCTCGCTGGTGATCAGCTGCCTTGCCATATATTGAATAACAATTTTTTCAGAATTTAAAAATGCAATAAATATTGCAGTAAGGTATTCTAAATTTGCAAAATTGATTATTAAAAAAGTATACTTTTGAATTAAAAGCACAGTAAGCATTAACTTACAGGATATTGCCCAGTAATTTATTGTTCTGAGTGAGTTTGCACAAAAAATGAATAAAGTCTCACTGAGTATAAGAAAAGCTTTCAAAGTGTCTCTACTGATCCCAGTTTCCTGTGACTTCAAGCACTCCTTGTCTCTAGAAACACTGATTCCTATAGATGGCTTATTCCAGAAAAGTTCAGCAAATTTTATATAGCAAAGAAACACCTGTTGAATGTGTAGTCTATAAAAAAATTCATTTTAGTCTCAAATATTGTTTTGAAGAAATTAAAACTTCAAATGGAGTTCTAGGGACAATCTTGAAAAAAGAAGAAACAAAAATCTTCTGATAAAACTGTAAAAATTTGCTGTCCTGGACTACAGTTATCAGTTTTACTGGATTACTAATACAACCTAACACAATGCGTTGCATTTATCAACATTCTGAGAAATGTGATTATTATTCCTGTAAAGGAATTAAATATAATTATCATTTGTGATAAAGGGTTAACCAACTGAGTATATAACTGCAAGATTTTTCAGCTGACTTCTCTATGACTTTATTTCATTCGTACAGTCACTCTAGATTTTGGTAGCTCTCCTCCTCATACTTGATCACAACTGGATTTTATGAGAACTAAGCATCAGCGATTGCAAGGACCTTCAATTTAGATGAATTAAAAACTGTAGCCTAAAATGTGGAAACAAGATCTATTTAAGCATCTCCAAAGCTAGGTGAGACATACAATTTCTGAGTTGCTTTTGGATGTAAACGTTCAAATCTCACCTAGTCTGCGAAGTGGTTACAGCAGCTCTTCCCCAGAGTGGTCTTTTGAAATGTGCTTTGATGGTGCAGTGCTCTGCTCTTCATCCAAAAACATTTCACGTTCAAAGCTATATCTGAACCAAGTCTTTAGGTTACAGTAAATCCCAAGTGTATCTACAAACATATTTACATTCATATAACAGCACGTAAATGCTAAGTTTGACGTATAAGAACACCGATTTCTTTTTCAACAATATCAGTTTATCTCTCTTTACATTTATGCATCAACCCAGAATTTAAAAAGTAAATGCTGAGGATTCCCCATGGCCACAGTTCTCCTTCCCTCTGTGGAAATCTGTTTCTAAAATAACTCACATTCAATTACACAGGTCACTTGTGATAGTGACTTTTCTTGGTGAGCCTGAAGAAAAGTCTGCAGTATCTGAACCATGAAAAATTATGCACAGTATTTCATTTTAAAGATGTGCCAGATTAACAGAAGGTAATTTGGGTAGACTGTGAATAGTAGCAGCTGCTTATTTGCAAATGCTACAGACACCACTTCTTTTTGCTTAGAATTTCTATTAGGTACTTTCCTAACAACTACTATAGCTTATTTTAGCTATGTCACCCCAAGTCAATATTCCTTATTAACTTTTGTTGTTCCTTTTTCTTGTACCAGTTTAACTCATCACTTCTACTATTACAACTGCAACCCTTCTACTACTATTTTATGTAAACAAAAGAGAAACATTAAACAATGAGAGATGGTTTAAGATTACTTTCTTTTTTGCATTTTTCCAGATTTGAATTCTGCACTATTCTAGTATCACTAAATGTATCTATGTTGAATTTTAACAAAAGTATATGACAATATAAATAATTTAAAGCCTTTTATTGAGTGATGTTTTGGAGGACTGCACAAGCAACCCCTCCACCCCCCCCAACATACATCTTAATATTACTTGCAGAACTACCTCGAAGTTACTATTCTAATATCAGTTTGGGATTAAAAATTAGCCCATGACCAGAATGATAATAAGAGAAATAATACTTTCCTTATATTTATATATATGTACAAAAGGTGAAAACTGGGTCATTTTTAGAATCTTCTCAGTAATTTGTTTAGACAGTTTGCTCAAAGTGAAGTTACTGGCCTTAAATGAAATATCTGGGAAAAAAAAGGATTCTATTTGACTGCATCTTGAAGATGCTACATCTTTGACTATATCTAAAAACATGCACCACACCATGTTGAATATCAACACCTTTTTGGTCAAAAGACAAAAGAATCACTTTCAGATAACTTTACCAATTTCCTTTCTTTTGTACTGAAAGCTATTTTAAACCGGTCATCTGAGCAGATTCCCAAAACTCTAAATCATGAATCTTCCTTGATTATCTCAAAGATTTTTATTTAATAGAAATACAAGCCAGAGGAAATAAGATGTCTTGTAATATTATATCAAATATGCAATTTGCAATAGCATGCCTTTATTAAAAATGCCAATTATAATTTAACATAAAATTTAATTGAGGTCATTACACTCCTGACAAGTTATTTCTAAATTCTTTCTTCTAATAAGATTTGTTATTTTAACATTTTCCACATCAATGCTTCTTTCACATCTATATACTTCTTATCTATTTATAAAGATAATAGAAATTACCCATCATTTGGTTGTATTGTGCTATTAATAAGAAAGCTATCTATTTAACTGCTTATCTGGGAGATGAGATTATAATTTATGTGTAAAATTGTAAATATGATCTTACTAAAATCATAATTTATTACAACAAAATTATATTTGTTAAAATATTATTAAAGAGAAATAACACTAAAGTTATGAATTATTTTTTAAGGTTGTTTTGTTTTGTAGTCTTGGTTAAAATGCTCAGGAAATGTATAATCTTAAAAAATAAAATTTATTTTTACAGTGGGCTAAATGCATCATTGCCATATTCTCACAAAGTTAAATACGGCTTGCCAATTCATTATGCAGGCAAATAAGGGAGGTCGTATTACCCGCTAAGAGATCTCAAGTACTCGTTCCTATTTTACTCAGAAATAATTTATTGGCCAGGACAACTAAGATTATTACCTTGGAGATTCCCTAAGCCTCATGGGATGCTTTACTTCATGTAAATGCATGTGGATACCTTGGCTGAAGGGCATAAAGGTTTCTTCTTTCACAATAAACTTGCCTTAGGTATGTTTGCCATTGATGTGCAAGTAGTCAGGTATTCAAGACAAAATTAATTCTGTTTTCAGACCTTCAGATATTTAATACATTTGGGAAGGTCATTTGTGCTGAAGTTTAGTATAAACCCAGCTCTGGACTGTATTGATACATTATGTATTTAAGCCTCATTGATTTTTTTTTCTATATTTTTCTAATAATTGGCATATAAAAATATGCAACAAGGAAAAACTTGCTTTCAGTAAATAACATCCTGTCTTACACAGTTCCTGTACAAGCCACACCTTAGTGTATGTACAACTAGTGGAAATCACTGTGCTAGTGTAAAAAGAAATTGGAGACAAGTGTTTGAGCAGTGATTCATGTTGCACAGTTGAGTACTTCCACTTCCAACACAGAATAAAGTGCTACTACTGTTATATCTTCCATGATAAAAAAGGCAGTGGGTCCCCTCTAGTACTTGTGCATTGCCTCGCACAAAACTAGGACAGTACAGTTGTTTCTTCAACACAGGACAACCTAATTTTATCCTTATGATGGTGATAACTGAGTGAACAAAGTAATAGGGTCTTAAGTGGACCAAGTGGAGCATATAATTGAAATTAACATCACTTTTGAAAGTTGAACTTACCTATAATTAAGATCTTAGAATGCAAATAGCAGCTTATGACCTGATATTCCCTATGTGTCCCGTTCCAGATTTCCATTAAAAAATAACTATTTCTATTTCTAGAATAGAGCAAACACTGAGAATGAACTATTCTGTCCTGACAGGGTCCCACAAAGCAGGATGGATGTACAGAGGTAGTTTGCTAAAGCTTGCAACTCTCCTGGCTTGGACTGGATTAGTTTATCTCCCGGTTAGCTATCACCCAAAAAATCAACTACAATGTAAGGTATCAAAGAATCAGAAACATTTTTGTGAAGTAAAAAATAAATGCACCAATTCATGAAAAAAAAAACAACAACAAAACAAAATAATTACATCAGCATCTCTTTTATTTGCATAATTTTTCCTCTTGAAAACTCTACTCTAAGCTGACTTATGAGGTTAAGTTTCCTCCTACGATCCAGTGATACCACTCTGCCCTTTTTGAGAATGGGAATTTTAAGAAAAAGAAAATAAAGGAAAATAAAAGGAAAGATTATGAGCATGTTTATCTAAAATATACCTCATTGCCTTTAATTTATAGTGCTAGTCAAAACAAGTAAGTTTTGAAGGCACCATACTTGCCAGATGTGAGAAGTAAACGTACTAGGGATGTTTTGCTGTATCATGTGTCTTGCTTTTTAATACCTTTCTGAATTTCTGTCAGTTGAGCTCCAGTTTCCGCTTGCTTTCCTTTTTCAGCCTCTACCCTTAACATAATGTGGCATTAGGATTGTGTGAAACACTTCTACAGAACTTTGAGCCCACCCGTACTTAACTAGAGAATGGAAGTCAGCCCAGGAGGAAGAATATGTGTTATTCCATAAAACTAGGGAAGAAGCCAAAAGACCTAACTAAGAAAGAAAGGATTTAGTAAACAATCCTTTAGGAACACTTTCAGACACTGTACTCTACTTGTGGTAGCAACAGAGTAATAAACATTGTATAATTATTGCAGGACAAATTTACAGCTTCCCCTTCAACATACCAATATTGCACATTGCTTTCAGAAGTCTTATCTTAGATCTTGCATTCAGATTCACCTTAGGATTTTTAAATATGTTTCTTGGAAGTGTACATATTTGTATACTAACATTTTAAAAAGTGAATTATTAATGTATAACTTAACACTTCATATTCAGAATAGACTACATTTAAATATTGGATTTTTTAATTCAGTGTTCTCACTCTTTTTCTGTACTCTGACTTGCATTTGTTTATTTTACAGTTATTCCTCTTGTGATATTAGCAGTGAAATTTCTGGTTAAATTTGAAGCACTGAATCTTTTTAAGAAAGAAGGGGAAACATGCCACCATTTAAATTTTAAAATTATTATACTTGGGTATTAAGAGATATACCAGCCTTAGGAGCAACAGCGTATTTGGCGAAAGGACGTAGAAATCACAACATAAATATAAAGCATGGTGGCACTTGGCTGAAGATTTATTTCCGCCAGACTCAAAGTCAGTAACTTAAAGCAATTTCTTTCTTAGACTCAAATTGATCATGAGGATTCTACCACGCTTTTCATAGGAAAACTGAAATATAACTTCAGAAAAACATATTGGAGAATGACTGGAAGAAAAAAAAAGATACATTCTACTGCCTTAATGGTTTCATACGCTTATTGCTATCAGTAGCACTCATATTCTAAGAAAAGTGAAAAGCATTTATTTCAAAACATATTGAGTCTTCCTGGGAAGTAGTTCTATACTAAGCACACTTTAAAAAAAAAGGATCAAAGAAATGTTGTTACATTCTTTTTTATTGAAATTAACATAACTGCAACCATCTACTGTTAGGTGTTTGCATGGAAGATCAGAGGAATGAAAGAATTATAGCTTTATGCCACTTTATACCTCTGTATTTATAATTTTGGTGTGAAATTTTACCTTTCTCTTTCTAAAAGTTTTCTATTCTCTTAATTTCTTCTGTTTGTCTTAAAAATACTTGTTCACAAAGGATAAAATATACTTGGTGTTTGCTTCATGGTTTATTCCTATTTAGAAAGCTAGCTTTCATCCTGAGTGAAAATATAGCTATAAACTGAAAACTCAGAACTGTTTTCAGCCACATTCTGTTGCTTCTTTACATAATTACGCTGGTAGCTGTCCCACAAAGAGCCCCTGCATAGCGTTATTTCAAATCCGAGGTTATGAATTATCTAGTAAGATTAAATTTTGAGTTGCTAAAATATTCAGTTATAGTAGTATTCATTGCCCATGTTAAATTTTCCATAGAAACCATTATATCTTATTTATCATCTATTTAGCTAACTATATTTCATATATATCTAAAATATTTACATGAGGATTACTGCATTTTTAAAAATTCTGTTACTTTTTCTCCATTTAGTGACTGAATTAATCCTAACAGATAATTGTGTATCTTTTTTTTTTTTTTTTGTACTTTTTATAGAGGGATAGAAATTACAGAACAGAAGAATGGGAGAGATTACTATTTTGCACACGAATACTTTCATTCACAAGGAAACAGCACAGAAATTTATGCAGTTACAGTGAAAATGCCTTTGCCAAATACAATTTAAATGACTATAGTTTTTGCTGATGTAAAGATTTTTTAACTGGAGAGGATTTCATTCCTATAAATAAACAGAAAATAATCATTGCTCTATGAAAGGGAGTGTATTGATCCATAGCAGTCAAACAGGGAGGATCATACAGATATGCACAGGAAACAGCCGCTCAGATAGGTGTAAATTTACGAAAACATAATTTTTGCTACTATTTACCTAGATCTAGCTTTGATAACAATAATGACTCTGTATTTTGAAACTGTGAACTAGTTCCCTTAATAATCTATTGACTTTCAGATGTATCACACAGTAAAGAAAAAATATCCCATTATTTTTGAACTGTTCGAGCTTGATCAAGCATGTCCTAACTGATAATGACAGAAACTTGCATGATCTGTTAGGTATGGAACATAAAACCTATGTTCACTTCAGCTATCTGTGAAGCCTCATAAAATTTTGAGAGAGTCACACTAAGCTAGTAATATATTGCTGCATCAATTGAGCCAAAAAAAATGCCTATAAATGTGTTCCTTTCACATGCTCTACAGCCTCCTGGAGGAAGAGGAGGGTGAGAGAAGCAGGAGAACCAGATTTTTCAGTGTAGCCTGAGTAACGAGGTCAGAAGGGCTCTGTGCAAACACTAGTACTTGTTTTCTGAGGAGATAGCTTACAAACTGTGAATATCAGAAATTAATAATGTTTCAGTGTCACAAACTAGTGTTTTTAATAACTGACTTTAAAAAGGACACCTGAATACAAGAAATTTGTCTAACTCCCTTATGTGATTTTATAAACATGCCTCAATATTGTATTCAGTTTTGCTGCTAGAGGGTTATGAGGAACAACTTAGTGAGGAAGATGATGATTTATTTCTGCTAGATTGCCAAATAGACTGATTCCCAACTATTCATCCATGGAAGATACTATTTTAATACAGAATATAATAAAACAATGAAGTATATAATCTATGTATCAAAACAGATATTTTTCAACTAGCTGAATATACAACCCCTTTTCATTAATAAGTACTTTCATGCTATTAAATCTGTAGTTGTTTTTAATACAAATTTAATAACAGCAAATATATTTGAAACACTTTAAAACTTCACAAACTCAATTACTCAAATTATTTTATAAAATGCTAAATATTCACTGAATTTGTGAGGCTGACCTCTTAATTCTTCCCTCAGAGAAGCAAGTAAAACGATCCAACCTAAATGACTTGTCTATGGGTACCCATTCCATATCAGAGAAGTCCTTTAGGTGAAAAATCCCTAAAGGGATTGGCTGGATGGCCACACTCAAAGTGGTGGTCAACAGCTTGATGTCCAAGTCGAGACCAGTGAAAAGTGGCATTCCTTGGAGACTGGTATTGGGACTGGTCCCGTTTAACATCTTTGACAGTTACATGGACAGTGGGATAGAGTGCACCCTCAGCAAATTCGGCAATGACACCAAGCTGTGTGGTGCCGTCGACACGCTGAAAGGGAGGGATGTCATCCAGAGGGACCTGGACAGGCTGGAGAGGTGGGCCTGTGCCAACCTCATGAACCAGGCCAAGTGCAAGGCCCTGCACGTGAGTTGGGGAAATGCCAAGCACATACACAGGCTGGGCGGAGAATGGACAGAGAGCAGCCCTGAGGAGGACTTGGGGATGCTGATGGACAAGAAGCTCAACATGAGCCATCAATGTGCCCTTGCAGCCCAGAAAAGCAATCACATCCTGGGTAGCATCAAAAGAAGTGTGGCCAGCAGGTCAAGGGATGTGATTCCACCCCTCTACTGTGCTCTCGTGAGATCCTACTTGGAGTACTGCATCCAGCTCTGGAGACCCCAACATAAGAAGGACATAGACATGTTGGAGGGAGTTCAGAGGAGGGCTACAGAGATGATGAGAGGGCTGGAGCACCTCTCCTATGAGGACAGGCTGAGAGAGTTGGGGCTGTTCAGCCTGGAGAAAAGAAGGCTCCGGGGAGACCTGATAGCGGCCTTGCAGCACCTAAAGGAGCCCTACAGGAAAGATGGGGAGCAACTCTTCAGCAGGGCCTGTTGTGAAAGGACGAAGGGTAATGGTTTTTAAATAGAGGAAGGTAGATTCAGATTGGAAATAAAGAAAAAAAATTTTACAGTGAGGGTGGTGGAAAACTGGAACAAGTTGCCCAGAGAGGTGGTAGATGCCTCATCCCTCGAAAGGGAGGCCAGATTGGATGGGGCTCTGAGCAACCTGATCTGGTTGAAGATGTCCCTGCTCCTTGCAGGGGGCTTGGACTAGATGACCTTTGAAGGTCCCTTCCAACCCTAACTATTCTATGATTCTATATATCCCTGGTGTTCAAATCACTGAAATCTGCTTCAGTCACAAACTGTAAGTGAATAGTGTCCAGGTAGTTTTTGGCATAATCATTGAACATCATCCTAAAACATAGTGTTAAGAAGACAAGGGACTTACCTAGCCCGAACTTTCTCAGTGTTGTATACTACCAAACAGTATTGCTAAGAGAGTTTGTGTAGAAAAAAATCTTCATGACGGCACGACTGATCTCATATTTTCTAAAACACACATCAATTGCAGACACAATGACAAAACCTGTATGCTTCAGTTGTCTTTGTTCTTTCTCCCAGGGATCTGGGACACAATTTCTGACCTCCCAGCCATGATTACTCTTCCTCCATCTCCCATTTCCACCAAGTTGTGATTTAGTGTACTCTGGCATCCCCAGCACACAGTTGGGGCACAGTGAATTAGCACTGGCCAGCTGCTGAAGCTTCCCCGTGTCCCTCAGCTCAAACTTGTGACTCCTCTCCTAGAGCTTTGCTTCCAGTATTGTCCAGCTGCCAGATCTGATGATACCATTGGAACAGGTTCTTGTGTGGCAAAATGCAGTAGGCTGATCCTGACCATGATACCACGGCAATTCTGGCTTAAACCAGTCCGCTGGTCCCACAGCTGAGACATGCTGATAGCAAGTGCGTCCTCATGTTCTGTATCTTGCTGGCTAAGATTTAAGCCAGGATGTTATTCTGGGCAGGTCAGATAAGCTTCAAGAATTACCAGGTGATTTTAGGCTGATCCTGTGCAAAGCAAACCATGTGTTGCCTGTTGTGAGAGCCCAGCTTCAGCCTGAAACCCTCTCATATTATTATCAGCCAGCACATCCAGGATCAGCCCCTTGCATCTGTCTGGCACGGGAGAGCTCAGCTGCTGGTCAGATTTGCTGGTGGCTGCTCCCCAGTGGAGCAGCTGCAGTCAAACATGAATTAGCAACGGGGCACCCAAAGGCAAGGCAGGGCTGTGCCCTGTCCTCAGTTGTGCTCATCAGTCCTTTGGAAACGTAGCTAAAAGAAGGGTAAAACTAGCTTTCTGGTAAATTTTGCATTACGCTACCATTGAAGTAAACAAAACAGGTACACACACACAAACAAGCCCCTCCAAAACCAGTACAAATACTAGCTCTCTTTCCAGCTGAGTTAGGTGAGAATCAGGTTCCAAATTGCTTGTTCTCTTCCTGACCCATAAATTTGCTTTCCTGCCTCAGCTTCAGCAGGAAGCATGCTTTTAACCAGAATTCTCCTTGGTATTCCCCTGCAATTTTGATTCCGTCTGCTTTGGGCTATGAAGCATTCAGAGCTCAGGTCTCTACGCTACGTTATTCTGCTTCAGCTGCTAGGTTATTATGGAAAAGAAGTGAACACAACTCCTGTCTCAGTCCCAGAGGATGTCTAAATGGAGAGAGGCAAGAGCTTGACATCTCCTGCTACCTTCATCTACTTCCAGTGGAAGAGGAAATTCTTTCTTGCGATACCTCATTTCAGCATAAATTAGAGAAGGAAAGCAGTTAGATTTGGGTGGACTCAATTCCTTTGATAACTCTCTGGTTTTCAAGGTCTGTTCTCTCCTCCACCAACTAGGGAAGGAGTTTAAGAAGATTGCAAACCGTGCAGCTGCTGCATAAATACCCTACGTTGGGAGAACCTGACCCTGGTTCTGACATTCCAGTGAAGCGTTGCCCATGTTAGATGGGAAGTATTTCAACCGTGATGGTCAGAATTATGTACAGGCTGGGAACATCACTTACACAGACGCTTTCACTGATGGCAATAAAGAGGTGACATTTTAAGAAAATTATACTCATGAGCTAAGAGTTGAGAACCACTTTTATTCTCAGCTTTCAACCAGACTCACTCTGAAGCATGAATAATGCTCTAACATACTTTTATCTTACCTTTATATTAGTGGTGCAAAGAGGAGAAGAAGGGAAAAATGCACATTTTGTATTAAACTCTGAGATGACATTTCCTCAGAGTTTGGTTTCTGCTTTGGAGAAGCAATCCAATGTGGAGAAACCATGAATGGAGAAACAATCTTATCTCTATAATAACACCTGGCAAAAGTCTTAAACAACAGCGGGTGTCTGTGCCAGACAAACACTTGCTTTAAAATAGGAATATTTTTTCAAGATAAAAGGGGATGCCTGAGCAAAAACCAAACAAATGAAACCACAAAACAATACAGAAGTTTCTTTCTTTCCTGCTTCAAATGTTACCATAAGTCACTTCTCTCTTGTGCTTATCTCATATGTGAATAATATTTTGCTACTTCGCAGACAGTTTTAGAAGTTCAACTAATGTGGTCACTGAATTGGAGCAGCCTGTCACTGTTTAACTCTGTTATATCACTTCAGAGCAAAAAAAGCAGAAACAGCAGCTACTGCACCAGCAACAACATTTACAGCTCATATAATAGATGCTGAAGCACAAAAACAATTAAAGAAATTCTGGAATAAATTTTTATGGAGTAAGTGCCAGGTTTATGTACTTCATATATTTTCTGCTTTCATGGAAATAGGAATCTCAGCTGTACAGCTGAGGGAATACCTGGAGCGGGTGAGAGTCATCTAACAGAAAAAATCAAATGCAGTCAGGCTTGATGAACTTTTGAGGAAACGCAGGCAGAGTTGCAGAGGAAAGGCAGACAGCTGTCTGCCTGCTATGGGTGAGGCCCATGTGTCTAACAGCTGAGAGGGAACCTGGATACACCAGAAGTACTAGCAAGGAGACAGATGCCTTCCCGTTCAGATAGTTCAGGCATCTGGGTGGTATGGAAATCTGAAAGATCTGTATCTGGGCATGAAACATTCATACAACAACTTCCTGCTTACAATTTAGATTACTACCACACAACAGTATACCTGAGTGGATGACTCCCAGACAGTAATGGGCTATCCTCCTAATAATCCAAAATTTCACTTGTCTTCATAATTATATTTTAATTCATATCTTATTTATAATTTGATTTCAGTTAAGCCAAATTTGCATTAAAATAAAAACCCTGATCCAGTAAATTCCTCCTCTCTCTCTATATAAGCATGTTTTTCCTATTACAAAATATAATCTCAAATATATTTTTGTTTATATTAATAAATGATAAAAAAGCAATGAATATGACAATATCTGGAATCTAAACTACACATTTTATAGCCTTATTAAAAGGAACATGTGCAGTAACCAAAATATTTGTTCTACAGAACTATTCACCATATTACTTCAGAGGTAAACACTAGTTAAAAGTGAGGTAGAAAGATTCTTTCAATAGTAGGTATAGCTCACTTTTTAATCTGAAAAACTGGAAGAGGAAATCAAAACCAAAGATTTTCTTCCCTTTTCAATAATAGTGTAAAATAGTACTTACGCTATTAATGAAGAATGAAAAATAAAAAAATAAATATAGAAGTAGACCTGCAAGGAGCACAGGCTTCTTTTTATTCCTCATGGGACTACAGAAGAGAGAAAGAAGGAAGGATGCCAGTACATAAAAGTAAATATTAGATAAGAAAATCCTAGTCAATATATTTTTTGCCTTCAGTCAAGCTATTTTTAATACATACAGTCTTGTCTCTTTCTAGGAGACATATGTTATTGGAAAGATTAGTTTTGCAGTACCTATTGCTTCTGCCAGCCTGCATCAAAGTAAATTTAGAGATGTGCTGACAGTCCAATACCTGTTATCAGGTTCCACCTGTAGATAAGAGGTGAAAAAACATCTGTAGAAGGCTACCCTTAAAAAAAAAACCTGGTTGGTTGGATTCCAGTAAGTTTCTAATAACTCAGTCTGTTGAGCAATTTCTTCACAATAGTCAAATGCTACTATGAGGGATATTAAAAAATAAAAATAATTTTTTAAAAATCTACCTTCTGATTTTAACATACACAGTGATAATTTCTGAGGTTAGCTCCCATGAGCTTTAAAATGAATTAACTTGAAATGCATGCAAAATACAATTAACTGAGCTGTTGTCGAAAACTAGTGAAACACATTTGCATAAGCCTGATTTGGGAGATTCTCATCCTTAAATATGGGTGGGTAGAAAGCTTTAGACACTAGCTAGACAAGAAAAATAGCAGAGGATGAGTATGCAAACCCCCCACCATGCTCGGTTCTGGCTTTCCCTTGCAAAAAGCAAAGAAATAAAACCTTTTCCGCCCTTCCTTTTCAGTCACAAATAAAACTAAACTACGAAAAAAATACTGATACCTCTCTCATTTTGGTTCTTAAAAAAAAAAAAAAAAAGTGCCCTATTTTTGCCTATTTCCCAAACTAGACCTTCAAAAAAAAAAACAGGCTTCAAAACATCTGTATTAGACCCTCATGCAATATACAAATGAGTGTGCACGCACACGCATGCACACACGCACCTCCTCTTCTTCTTCCAGATGGGAAGTTATCTTTCTCCAAAGGAAGGTGAGAGAATGACATATCAGCAATTGCATAGTTATGTTCACGTTCTTCCTCTGCATTTCTTATTTCAGTTAAAATCTTCTATCAGGTATGTAGTACTTTTGAGGAGAAAGTCAAGGGCTGCCCAGAGAAGTTGTGGATGCCCCATCATTGGAAGTGTTCAAGATCAGGTTGGACAGGGCTTTGAGCAACCTGTTCTAGTGGAAGGTGTCCCTGCCCAGGACAGAGGGACTGGATACAAAAACTGTCTAAGACATCAAATATGATATCTCATTCTTACATTATATCTCATACATGCAATCCAGTTTCAGGTAGAGGCACAGATACAGTTCCACCCTTTCATGAAAGTAAATCAGATTTGTAGGGGATGCCTGAGACTGAGAACAATAACGACTGAAGGAAAACAGGAGAAGAAGAAGAGTTTTAAGGACTCCACTGCAGTCTGTGAAGAGGAGAAATACACAGTTTCAGGAATGACTCAAGTGTCTCAAGGCCATTTGAGGCTAATTTTCAGCATTAAAAAGAGAAACTATCTTGAAGTTGCTATCAAGAAATCAAGGAAATTGACTGTTTGTTTGTTTGTTTGTTTGTTTGTTTTAATGGAAGCTATAACCCATCAGAAACACCTAGCTTTGTATGGACTGCCTCTCTTGAAACAGATGAAGGTCAAGATAGTAAGAATTGATTGCAAATGCTTCTCATCCAATTATACAACTGCATGAGCACTAGAAAGCTTTTTTGAACGTACTCATTATTGAAGAAAAGTGTTGGCAGTACGAAATATCAGGTTCATAAAATTCCTTTAACTATTTATTGTAGAAATTTGCCTTACCAGTCACTTTCATAGCTTCAGCACAGTATAGTCAATATAGTTTAATCACTGAGGACTGTAAATAAACTTTATTTTTTATAACATAATCTCCTTTTTGTGTCTAGGTTTTTATTATGTTTATTAAAAGGGATGATTTTTACTTGCAGGGCAGTATGATACTTTCTGATAATATTTTTAAAATTCATTTTCTTTTCCCTTAATTTTTATTAAACTCCAGTTCCTATACTAATATTTCTTTTTCTATTATTTACTGTCAGGATGATGCACTGCTTCTAAAAATAAAACCTTGATTTTTCCAAATTTTTAGTATTTTCATCTCAACATTAAAATATCTTCTTTTTTTCATCAATTTGAACTAAATCAGTATAGTTCTTAAACCAACACCATGCATTCCTTAGCCTTAGGATTGACTTACATGAGCTGTAGTTCAAATGCCTATTCTCACCAGCAACTGAGATTCAGGACATGAGATACATCATGCAATATTGTGCTGCATTATCTGTACCCATTGGTTAGTGTGCTGTCTGTCATGGAAAGTAAACGACTGAAATGTTAAAAATTCAGATGAAGAAAAGTCTCACGTTTCACTTTAATTTCTTAAAGTGTCTCCAGCATTCTTTGGCAATGTAGTTGAACTTCTTTTGTTTTACATTCTCAGTGCTTTTGTAGTCATAAAAGCTGTTGACAAGACATATTGGTTGAGGTAGCACCTCCTGAAAAGCCAGTTTACCCTCCTTGACTAGGAATGTTCCTGCCTGTACTAGTTCAGGCATTACGGAAAATTCAAGACCCATTGAATTTAATTGGAATGGTACAGAGATACTTAGAAAAGTGGAAAATCATCTTCTAAGACATCTGGAATTAGTGGTGTTAAACAAAGAGCCTATATCTATAAAGTTGTTATGCTTATAGCAATTTACAACCCTCTAAGGCTCAGACTTGGACAACAGTATTTCTGATAAGTAAAAGGAACAGTAAAAACCAGAAGAAATACAGGTGGCTTCTTGGACCATAAATAGAGCATTCATATTTATTCTTCTTAATTTTCCGGTATATGATTCTGATCTTCCACAAACAGGTATTTCTGTCTGTTATTGCTCTCAGAACTTATTTCTGCCTGGTATACAGGTTACTTATCTACAGACAACACTTACTAGAATAGACTGCACTGATGTAACACTTTTGTGTGTTTTTTCCATGTATAATTTTGGTTTTCTTTCGTACATATGCTTGTTTGTGCCCTCAGAATTTATTTTATGATCAGTGTAAAATTGCCAGTAGTGTAATGCATAAAGGATGAAGAGCCTCAGAGATATGATTTAAAGAAACAAGATTAACTAGAACACATCAAGAGAAAAAACACAATATTTTTTTGTTTCAATTGAGAACATCAAAAATACCTGAAAAATACAAGATAATATCTGAGAAGCAAATACTGCAAGAATACTGCTTGTAATAAGGAGTAGTCTCATGTTTTATGAGATCTGAACATCCACTCTCACCACTTTTACTTAAAAATTCAGGAAACCAACTCAGAAATTCAGCTTCTTCAGCTCCAGACCAAACGGATCTCCTGAGAAGGATATGCATACATTTCCATACATACAAAGCAATTTTTCTCCAATAAACCAGAGCTAAATATCAAGTGACTATCGCTCTCTACAAAGCATTTGTAAGGCTGTATCTGGAGTTAAGATGTTCAGGTTGGGGCTCCCCAGTAGCAGAGAGATTGCCAAACTGCATTGAGTCCGGTGGAGAGCCACCAGCCTGGTTAGGAGGCTGAAGCACATGATGTAGGATAAGAGGACATCAGACCTGCATTTGTTTGGCCTGGAAGAAAGATAAGATGGGGCTCCAACCACTGTCTTCATACAATTTATATTGGCTGTATACATGGCAGAAATATAATACTCCTTAAAACACCTAGGTTTACAATGGAGATTGAATTGCTTTAGAATCATAGAATCATAGAATAGTTTGGGTTGGAAGGGGTTAACTTTATTTACAAAACATGTATAGACACATAAATGTAATGTAAGCTTCCATATGCTACCCTACTAATGTGCTGTAAGCTGTATTTTAGACAGTTGGACTTCATGACATTTAATACTTTACGTCAATTTAATAAACTAGAAAAATACCTCACATACACTAGACGGAGGCACTTCTCAACAAGAAAGAAACGTTGGCCGCTGACTTTACTTGAAAGAAATAAGAGTAGAATTATGTAACCATAATTTGGTTGAGATTGTCATTAGACAGTTAATACATTCAGTGAGAATCTTAATTTACTAGGAGAAAATCTGTTGCTTTAATTTATATATGAAACAGTTCTATATGAAATATTAATATACATGTAGCTAGCAGATTTCATACTCTAGGCCTAAATAATGTTAAGGAATTATCATCTCTTAATGCTGTGCATGAAAGTATATTGTTTTGTAGGTATGATACTATTTATTCTGAAATGTAGAGAAGACAGAAGAATTAACATTTTTAGAAGGGAATTCTACAATTAATATTTATTTCAGAGATATTTTCCCATTTTCCCTAAAATAATGGAAAGAACATTCTTAATTTTCAAATGAGATTGAAATGAGGAATAAACAAATGGGGAATAAACAAACTGAGTTCATTAGACAAGAAAGTTTTATTTGTTGATAGTAACGTCTAGCTATGAATAAATTAAAATTATTGCAAATGTGCTATCATAATTATTATCACTATTATACATCAGCAATGTGGAATAGTAGAATGGCCAAAAATATGCACAGAAATAACAAAAAAATTGTATGTTGGTTTTTTTTTTTTGATAGAAATAACAGTGACAAAATATCAAAATATTCACTGAAGGCTATAATTACCTCACTGTGGATGGAATTATTCTTGTAGAAGAAGGCTCTTGATTACTACTAGGAATGAAATATGAAAGCTGGTAAATCCATGCTTACTATATAATGTAATGAAAACAATTGTTTTGTGAAAACCTATCATCTACACTGCAGATCATCCAGAACCTATTCTGGATGAAAATTCCAACTTTCCACCAACTTTGAGGAAATATCTACACAAAAGTAGCAAAGGGTAGCAAATTAAAGGTATAAAATGTATCCCAAAGAAAATGTAGTTCCGGGACTACAATACAGCAAACAAACAAGAATATCTTCTAAAGTATTTTCCTGTAAACTGCTATGTGACATTTCTCACATTTCTATTAATTCTAGAGTCAAAGTTAAAAGTCATGCATGCACGAGTACATTATGTAATTGGAACAGGAAGTTACAATGGTTGTCCTTGAAATTTTTTAGTACAAATAATCAGAAATGCAGGTGGTTTGACAGAACAAGAGATCCGCATTATCATACACTGTCTCAGTGTTTTATACTTATTTTTTGTGAGTTCACACATGGGTTGGAGTAAAAGAAAAAAAGGAGGATGATCTATTTATGTCAATTAGGCTTCAAGATTTTCATAACACAGTTTCTGAGCAAGCTTAATTTGGAGTCAGACCAGGAATTACTTTCTGTTGTTAAGGAACAATTCCCAAAATCTTTGAAAGCATTTTACACGGTGACAGACTTTGGCATTGCTTTTGTGTATCACCTAAAAATAATTTGTTCTAATTTTCATCCAAATTCCAGAGTTCTATACACACTTCACATGTCTGTAGCTGTCTCTCCTGTCTACTGTATTGTACAGTATACATACATGTGTGCATGTGTTTAGGTGGGTATATAAAATGTATATACTTTGCAGTGTTGGTACCTACAGCTTTTTATAACTATAGCCAAGATAAACATCAGATAAATTTTTAAAACAAGTGTCTTCCATCTGTAACATAAATTATGCTTTTGAAACTCAATCTAACATGGGAAAACTAAATAGAAATGTGAGAGTCAAAAAAAAGAAAACCAGTAAAAGCATACATCACCTTCTCATTATCACAAAAGTAACAATTTTAAAAAATAATGTTGTTTAATCCTCTGCCTTGTAAGAATATAGGGAGTCACCAAACAACAGTAATGGAAGTGTAATAGTATATTATAAGTAGTATATTATAGTTTTCCAGTCCCTAAAATGGCTGCTAGATGAATAAAATGCATATTGGCTGAGAGATGAATAAGCTGTTTGGTCAAATGTTCTCTTTAGCAGAACTAGTGCAATTTCACTGAAATGGATGGCATTGCCATGATTTACACTAGTGGAAAAATCTAGCCATTTTCTTCTTTTTTTATACTTACAGTGCAGGAAAAAATATATTTTACATTCATCTTCTCTCAAGAGCTAGCAAATGGTTTCAAAAATAAGAAGAATAAAATACAAATTTATGAAAATTTAAGGCTGTTCTGAAATGGTATAAAATTGGTGACACTTTCATTTAATTTTCCTGTTCACCTAATGAAAAGAGACTTGGTAAAAATCAAAATACCTCAGCTAGCCTACTTCTCTAAATATACAACTTACTGAGGTAAAAAATGTAAATGTATGCTCTAAAACTAAAATCTCCATGGCTCCATCAAAACAAGACCAGGTAATAACATCTCTTATACTCCTGCTTTCAAGGTACATGTTTAAATTGTTTTTTTCTTGTCTTTATCAGAAATTTCCACCTTACTTACCATTGAGACTGTGCCCAGAGTGACCATTTTTATCTTAACTTTGATTAAAGTACTGCAGTCCAGGTCGCTGTTTAACGTAATCATCACAACAGGTTTAAGTTAATACAGTACATAGAAGCCTGTAAAAAGTAAAGATGCAAATGCACATAATATTTTAATTCCTTTGGCTAAGCTGTTCAAAATTCAGGATCAAATCTGCTTAAGTTAATAAAGCTTGAGGCCTGCTCACCTTAGCAAGATCTTTAGCCTTCAAAACTCTCAGGCCAGCTCAAGGCAAAGACGACTGACACATACACTTCCATTCTGGCTTTTGAAAATATTATTGGCCTGCTAGAGCTTCAGTTACTCAGAAGACATTAAATATATCAAATTAAAAATTTCCATAATATTAATAATAATAACACTACATTTTACTTCTTGTTTTCAAAATATAAGGCAACCTAAAAGCCGTTTGTTTTTTTTTTTTCCTGCTAAATTACTCTTTGCAATGAAAGCACAGAGTACCAAATGGGCACCGAAAGGCATTCCCAGGCAATTTGATTGTAAATGAGAGTATTTAGGGATGGGGAGAACAGACTGGAGCTATTATTGAGAACTTCCCCATTGCCTAAATTCTGTGCCAACATTGTGTCAACAAGAAGGGATTTATTCTATGGGACCTTTCCGTTCAGCTATGCACTTCCTGTTAATTAGATCAATACCTGTGTCTATTAGGAGCTGGCTTAATATTCTTAATGAAGGTTCATTTAAGGTTCATCCTGGTTACAAGGTAGTTCTTTTCTCATCTTTTACATGCAATTTCATTTCTTACCAGCATAGGCCTAACTTCCTGGACTTGCATGGAAACAGATCTATCATTATGGCAAATAATTCTCTTAAAACTTATCCCTTTCTTTGGGAAACCTTTTTTCTGCTATTCACTTGGAAAAGGAAGAATTATTTTACAACTGGAAAAGAGGATAAGCCACCTGAAGACATCAACACATTTAAACATCTATCAATAAAAGGACTACAGACATCACTATCACCAATTGCTACGAAGTCAGTAAGATTTGTAGGTGTTGAAAACTTTCAGCAATCAGTTTTCAGTTAGAAAGTTAATTATGGCCTTTGTTCTGACATATAAAGTTAAAATTTGGCTATTCTGTATCTAACAAAACCCCAGTACATTTTGTAGCTAGACTATTGTTCAAGTGATTTATAGTCAGGTATCAGAAGTTAGGTCATAAACATACAGCTCTTATTATTTATCATATATTAGACTACTGTAAAAAATGCATCACAAAAGTAGCTTTGCTAGCAGAATAGAAATTAGAGTCTATGTGGGTTTTGTTTTTCCTACAGTCTTTATAAACTAACATGATGTTCTCTGAGGCTGAGTAAAATCCATCAAAATGCTTCCTCTAAAGAGATCAGTTAAAGTGTCAGTTTAAGGGCTTGTCTTTGGATGACTGATACAAATTCTATGAAGTTATTTTTGGTAAATATTCTAACTGATAGAAACCATGTACTATTGGATGAACAGAAATAGCCTGAAGTTTCACAATTCTAGTTGCATCATACAGAAAAAGAAAAACAAACTGTAAGAAAAAGATGCAGTAAAGACACTATCTGCAAAAGGTGTTTCGAAGGAAGCAAGCATTCATGTCAACTTATGTTGATTATTTATTTTGCTTCCTTTTGTTTAGCAGGGCAGAAGGCTCAAGGACCACAACTAAGACATTGCTGCATTCCACAGGATCCTCCGGTGCCTTTCAACAAGGAGCATATTGCTGTAGTGTAATCTTAGTAATGTGTTCAGTCTGCATCTTCCCTATTTTAATATGCATCAGTTAAGCTATTCACAACCATTTGAACTACTGAATTTCTGTCTGTTGAGAGGGACAGCTTTGTGATTTCATATCATTTTCAAGATTTTTGGACGTTGAACATGGGATGTGGAAGTCCCAGACTTGATTTCATCTAATCTTAGCGTCTATGAGCCCAACTTTGATACCTCAAGGCACAATAAGAAATACATACTTATTGAAAAAAAAATCAAAATTTATATACATGCATAACAAGAGAGAGAAAATATTTCTACAGAGGACTGCTTAGGAAAGCACAAATACATTACATACATTTTCACTATTATTTATTCAATATATTAAAATATTTCTCACAGAGCTGAATGTATTCCTAACATATATCAGCTAACGTGAGAGACTACCTAAATTTGTCAGCCAATATATCTGAAAACCAAAAAGGTAAAAACATGTTTAACCTAGTCTACCTAATTTTCCCAGTATTTTTTTTTTTCTGTAATCCTTTCTACTGTTTACAATAAGATCTGTTACTATGTTCTATGTACAATTCCCACAATATAAAAGTAAAGATGCAAGTATAACATGTTTTACATAACATAAAATATGGCTTAAAATACGCCTAACATGGGACTCCCTGTCCTGTTATAATTCATACAAAAAAGCAAACAAGATAAACTAGCAATTTAAACTCCACTGCATTAAGAGGGAATAAATCTAAGTTGAACATCCTACCTCCTGCAAAATTCCACATCCCAGTCTGAACTGAAGTAAAGCATGCTGACGATAATAAACTCAAATGCATAATGTGATTTTCTTTCTAATGATATTTCCACTCCTTTCTGAGGGATAAAACAATGCTGTGTAAATAAGTCTTTACTTGCAGAACAAAACTAGCATGCAATAATTTTATTACTTCCAGATTAGAGCAGATAAATGCATTTGCGGCACTTCAGCAAGTTGGTTTCAAATCAAAGTCTCCCATTCTTCTAACTACAGTACCCTTACTGACTTCAGAGATCTCTAGAAAATTTACTGGTTTTCCACCTTTATTCCCTAATTCTCATGTACAAAAAGAGTAAAAGTTAATATTTTTCCACCGTGAAATAATGCAGTTACTGTTTTCTACATTACTCCTACCAATGTTAGAACCCAACATCTCTCTTGCCAAGACATTTTAACAGGAAAAGGATTCAGATGTAAAATATATGTAATATATTACTTACTCTTTGTATTTCATAGCTTTTAGAATACTAGCTAGTTCTAAATAAAATCATGACTGGAATGAAATATAATAGGATGTCTATAAGAAGCACACATTGTAAATGGACGGCAAATTCAGCTGTCCACTAATTCTGACAGTGTTTTTCTCTACAGCTACATTTTTAATCCAATTTGTTTTAAAAGTAACAATGAATTTTAGCAGTCTTCAAGAATTTGGGAGACAAATTTAATTTTTATAATTAGCAGTAGGTATATTGTGGCACTTTACACTCCCAAAAGAAAGGCATCTGATAATTCTAAAACTTAGTTTCCTTTATTGACAGTCATGCAAGTATTTTCCAGAAAAAAAAAAAAAACTAGCCTCAAGACGTAAAATCAGTTTACTGGACAGCGCTAATTTCTTCTGAGAATAGCTTATTATATTGGATAACATCCATTTGTTACTTGAATTTAATTTAGAATTTAATTTCATTTTAATTAAATTCTTTCTACATGTTGAAAAGACCTATATCTAACTACATTCAACTCCACAAATGACTTTACGCTAACAACCAATTTATCAATTTTCTCTGTAGGGATTATACATACAGCATGAATACACATGGGAAGACAAAACCCATTCAGCAATACTATGACACACAAAGCGGGAAAAAAGTTTATCTACTTAATTCACCTAATCTAAATAAAAAGAAATTATGACATTAAAAGCAACTGTTTATTATTGTTTAATCATATTGTTGAAACAATGACGGATAATATCTTCACAAGTCAGAGAAAATAATGGCCTTTAATATTTAGTACATTTATATTTATTAATTAACATAATTGATCCTCAAAACCTTTGTTTTGTGGGTACTCTCCAAACAAAACTCCCTGTTCTAAAATGTGAGAGACAGCATCACAGTGCACTCGAACAAATGCATGGCAGCTGAAGAACAGAAAATGTAAAGACAGATTAAGGTGCATGTTTTCCTTTGATTATCAGCAATTCTTCTCACAACTTACCAACTGCTATCATCGTGTTACAAGTTGAAGTATAAGCATTGGAAGAAGGAGTCGGAATCACAGAATCATAGAATCACAGAATGGTTAGGGTTGGGACGGGACCTTCAAAGGTCATCTAGTCCAACCCCCCCTGCAAGGAGCAGGGACATCCCTGACTAGATCAGGTTGCTCAGAGCCTCATCCAGCCTGGCCTTGAATATTTCCAGGGATGGGGCATCCACCACCTCTCTGGGCAACCTGTTCCAGTGTTCTACCATCCTCAGTGTAAAAATAAATTTTCCTAATATCCAGTCTAAATCTACCTCCCTCTATTTTAAAACCATTACCCCTCGTCCTATCACAACAGGCCCTACTGAACTGTCTCTCCCCATCTTTCTTGTAGGCCCCCTTGAGCTACTGGAAGAAGTTTAGAAAATGAGAATCATCATGCTCCAGGCTTTTATTGGTTACATCTCCCAAACATTATGTGAGATGGAGAAAGTTTAGAAAAGCATGATCCAGATTTAGACAGTTTAAATTCCACCTTTATCATTTTGCTTAGTGTTTTCTATTTGCTCATTCTAGGCTGTCATACACGTTTAGCCTAAATTAAATACTGCCATAAGCATTTACCTAAATCTGAACTTCATAGAAGAAAGATGAAACAGTTGAGACTGATATCAAAGAAGATGAAAAGCTGAGGATAACTTTGCAGGAAGAAAAAAGACCCAACAGTACAGACGACCCCAAGTGTAAAAATGTTTATAAAGTAAAAGCTTGAAATATTTAACATATAAGAAGATGGAGGTGATGTTGTCACAACAAGTAAACATGTTTCTATATCAACAGGAACTAACTACTAAACTACAATTAAAGTAGCAATTGCATTTTTAAATGCCTCTGGAGCAAGAACAAGAGGCAAGACAAGATACAAAGAATTTTAAATGGCATTAGTTGGCTACATTTTGACAATTGAATTCTACACTCCTTTATTTACATACTCTCTTCGTGCCTTCACCTCATGATGTTTAGTGTTTTGGTGAGCATTTCAAGAAGATAAAAAGAGCATAAATGTAGGTTCAAAAGTAGTCATTTTCCCACTTCTCTTTCAACAACCCAAATATTACATGACAATTTCCACTCTGGTTTTGTTCAAATTTATTTCTGCACCTGCAAAGTAAAAGAATTTTCAGAAGCATATTTTAGGTAGTCTATAAGCATCTAGAAGAACATATTTTGCTTTCTTCTTTGGAACTGTTCATCACAGCCTCACATGAGGCTCTGGGTACTTCTGCAAAGGAGGTGAGCAAAGCCCTTGAACTGGGTGAGTCAGCAAAGCCAGGGAAAGAAGGCTGACTGTACTGCAAAGTCAGCTATGGGGGACACTGAAGGGACAAACTGCGAAAGTCAAAGTCAACATATCCATGCAGTTACAAGACAAAATAAAGCAACCACTTTCTCTCTTACACCAAGCAAAATGACTGCAGACACAATATGAAGAATAAAGGAGTCTTTCCAAAGTACTGTAGATAAGTTCCATTTCCAAATCAAAAGTCCTTGTCAGGATTTCGTGTCTTGTGACATGGAAATAGAGATCTGGTGGAAGAGGAAATGGTGGCAGGTTCTTCTCAAAAGATGACCACATGTCCACTTGTACAAAGGACAGAGAGAGAGAACCCATGAGGTACAGAATCCATGTGAAAGGAGGAGGCTGGCTGCAAGGGTGAATAATTCTGCTCTTAGACTTATAGTCTGGTTTGTAACCTCACAGTGAAATGCACAGTGACACGGCTGTGAGTGCAGAATAAGAGGACTACACAAAGTATCTTAACAAGTTTGCAGAAAATCTTAGGGTTATGGTCCATGCTCTTGCATTAAAGGAAAGAGTAAACTAGAAGCTACAGAAGAAAAATTGGACCAGGCTGCATAGGAAACTCAAAAGAGGCTCTCTCTGCTAGTATTCCTAAAAATGTTCCCAGGATGTAGAAAACAATATAGAAAGGTTATTGAGAAGGCAAAGTTAAAATACATTTTTGATTGACACAGTGAAAAAAAAAAAAGAGTTAAATAGATTATCAGAAACTGGACACATTTCAGAAGGGAGGGAGTTTGTGCAGTGAAGTCAGACTTATTAACTATTATTAAATACAAGTTGCTAGATTTTCATATCAAGAGGGTCATACAATATTTTTAAAACTAAAAATGAGGAACACCAATAGATGCTGTACAGTGCCTTCAACTAAGATGTGCTGAAATTCGTTGTGCTTATGGTGTACCTGACCCCACAAAGTCAAAATATCCTGTATCTTCAAGTGAAGGATAATGCAGAAGTTGGAAATATTCAAGCAAGAAGCAAGAGAGAATTGTCTGAATACACTGACAGTGAAAGAGAGGACAGTGAAGCAAGAATACATGTGAGGTCTAAGAAATAAAATAATGACATGAGAATGCCTGTTCTTAAATAAGGCTATTGACACAATAATCAGATCAGAAGCTGGAGGGAAGGATGACAATCAATGGGACATTAATGCTAGGATGCACAGTGTACGGGCAAGACAGAACAAGATGTTACTATTGAACAGATGCTCTTTATCAGCAATCATAGTGCATACTCATTCAATACATCCTTGCAAGAGCAAATAAAAAGTAAATAATAATAAAAAAAATCATTATGGTTATACTCCACTTCCAGAAGAGGTAAAATGTGAGAACTTATTCAGAAGAAGGAAAAAGTTGAATCTTGAAAGATGTTGTAGAAACTGTTTAAGAATAAAATTCTCAAGACTCAGAACAAATGCAACAGTCAGAAAGAAATGAGGAAGTAAAAAAACCCCAACCATGTGGCTAAAGAGTGAGGCTAAAAATGGCAATCAGAAATAAGAAGAAAAAAGTGAAGCCGTGTCTGAGCGAGGAAGACCGGGATGACCATAAACTCTGGCACTTTAAGTGAAGAAATGCAAATAAGACAGGCCATTAAAAAGTTTTAGGAAAAAGTACAAAAAGTATAAAAACTAGTAATAAATCCTTTTTAAAGCACATCAGAAGCAGGAAGCCCATCACAGTGCCATTAAGGTCAACAAAGACTCAAAGTATAAAAGAAGCACATCAGCCAAATTTATGTTTGGCATCTGCGGTGACCCGCAGTCTGTGGAGCTGCCCATACTGCAGCTCTTTTACAGTGGACTTAGAAGCTAGAAAAGTGAAACTAAGGGAATAAACAGACAAAATTAGTAGTAACAAATCACTAACACCAGACAGTATTCATCCAAAAGTTTTAAAGGAACTCAAAGATGAAAGGTCTTAACTATTAATGATGGTGTGTAAACTCTCACTTAACACTGTCTCCATACCAGAGCTTTGTGAATAATTAACTTGATGAGAATTTTTAGGAGAGCTCCAAGAAAGATCTAGAAAACTGCAGACCATTAAATTGACATCTGTACTAAACAAACTACTGCAAATTACTCTGAAGAAAAGTGCTAGTAAGTACCTAGATAAACAAGATGTTATGGACAAGACTCAGCTTTTGAGAGGCAAGTTATGCCTTGCTGATCCACTGGAACTTTTTTAAGAAATGAATGTGCCATAGGATCCATTCAATCTGGTTTACTTAGGGTTCCATATGAAATATTGTAAGTTCCATCAACCGTAATCCATTAAATAAATCAGGCTGCTGTGAGACAAAAGAAGTCCCTTGAATAGAGCAGCAATTTGATGAAAGTATGGTGTAATGGTGAATTAACACAGGGACGAGTATTACTAATTGAGTTGCACCAGAATCAGGAATAAGACCTATGCTGTTCAAGAAATTCAGACCTCAAATGACCCACCTCACTAGACTAGTGAGGTGACAAGTGTGTGATGATATTAAGTTATGCAGGATCATAACAACAAGTATCATCTGTTAAGAGCCTTACAACACTGAGCAACTGAAACAATAAAATGGCATATGCAATTAAATGCAGAGAAATGCAATGCAACATAAGGAGAGGGAAAAAAAAAAAACAAACCAAATGGGCTGTCAATTGACTATTACTATTCCAGAAAGAGATCTTGAGATTTTTATAGATTGTTTTTGTATATTTCTCAATATTCAGTAAGAAAAAAAATAACTCAAAATGTTAGGAACTATTAGGAAAGAAACAGAGAATGAAACAGAAAACATTGTTATGGTTTCACATAAATTCACACAAATGCTATTTAAGTTGTGTTCCTTCCAATTCTGAGAAGACACACTTCAACAGTAAAGAAAAAGAGGAGCGATAAGGATGAGCCAAGGTATCGAATGAGCCAGAAAAGCACAAGCAGCTGGAAAGGTAAATGCTAAAACTTATATGATCTTGAAAGCAAGTAGACAAATCTATGGAAGAAAAATCCATTCAAGGTATTCATTCTGGCTCCTGAATCTCAAACACTTCAGAATGGGATGGTTTTCTAGGGCAGTATCATTATGTGATTGCCCTCTTCATTAGGCAACTGCTACTGCTTACTACTAGAGACAAAGTACTTAACAATATTGACTTTTGGTCTTACCTAAGGGAGTATCTGTTGTTACATATTTCTGAATAGTAAAAAGACAATATCTGAGCCTGTAAAATCTTGATTCCTTTTAAAGTAGACTTTTCCACTGTTTTTTTTTACTGCCGGAAGTTTATAACCAAGCATGCTCACCCTGCAGAGTCCAGGAATAGTTTCACTGTGGATAAAAATATGCTGTGGCCTTCTCCCAAGTAAACAAAAGTTGCTCTGTCACATCTTTTGTTTAGTGTATGCCTGAGTACATGTTTCTTCTAGAGACTCTGTAAACACATAAGCTAGGGAACTAGAGATCTTGCTGAAGCATCTCTCGTCTAGCAATGAGCAGTGTGTGGGGGTTTTTTTTGCCCACTACACATAACAGAAGTTCAGCTTTAGTTAGAAGTAAGAATCTGTTTTTGCTTTCTATTGCCCTCCTCTATGCCTGATGGTGGCAGCAGCAAGATGCTAATAATTTAGCAGTTCTAATCAAACAGAACATCAGTTACTCTTAAAAATAAATTTGATTTGCAATTTAAAAATGAACTGTTTAACTAACAGGTTCTCAAAGGATACAGGGATCAAGGGCAATGGGTTATACTAATTAATTTAAAATAATATCTCCATTATTTTGTTGTAATCATGCACAATAGAATAAGCATTCAATAACATGTTTTTAATAATATATGCAAGTTATTATGTTCTAGATAAATTACTTTCTTAAAACATATTCATAAAGAAAAATTTTAAAACTTGTATTCTCTTGTATTTATTACGTCTGTTCATATCTTGTTGCATGTCAGCAAGAGGAGAGTATCTCGTATTCATTTTAATCTCTTTAGATCTATAGAAAATGTAAATGTTGCTTCATCACACAAGAACTTCCACTTCAGTATAATTGGTATATTTCACATGGAAGGAAATTTGATAGAAAACCCGGGAAATTGTATAATCTTATGTTAGAGTGATGCAAGCAAACACACATACAGTTACTTTGACCTTATTATTTTCTGCCCTAAAGTGGCTATAGCAAGAGTGAGCAGAAAACTAACACTGGAAAAGAAGCTTTAGCACTTCTGCTTTTAAATTTTTTATGACTATGGAAAACACTGCTTCCACTCAAAATCCCCTTCCTAGAGTAGACCACGCTTGACTATGTGCTTGCAAGAGGATTTTGAAATTATGTTCACTTGTACTGTTTTACATAGATTTGTATAGAAACCTAGAAGGCAAGAGCAAAACATTAGCGGATAAGAAAGTAATCATAGACTGCTACGGATGACATTCAAATGGTTTCATAATGGACAGCTTAGGATCTCCTTACTTACTTACTGTCAAACCACATAAATCTCAAGAAATTCTGTAAGCTGAACATTGTTGTAAACTGGAAGATTGTAAAGTGAAAGATACCATTTATTTTTGCCATTTCCTACTTGCAAGGTTACAAACATTGCTGGAAACTAAATTCTGAGTTGAATACACAGGTTTGAGTGTTACACACTCTCAGATGACTTCTAACGTGGTCAGGAAAGATGTCTATGCACTGCAAATATGACTCAAATGTCAAAGGCCACTGTCAAATTTGATTTACCCTGTATGCAGCTGAACTCAAAGAATGGGATTTTTTGCAACTGATGGAGATAGACAAAGAGTACCATAAGTACACAAAGTCTGAGCAGTACATTATCTCTTTGAAAAGTGTACTTCAACAAAAGCATTTTGTAAGAAAAAAATGCTTAGTGGTTTAAGCAGGGTGGTTACGTTTTAGACTGAGATCTGATTAAGCCTGTCTTTACCACTGAATCAGCACGAGAGACTCACTACATGGTACTTGCAAAGTTGCAGAACTTCTGTCATTCTTTTACCATTCTATCTTCTGTCACTATTGCAATAGTAAAGGAACCTGGAATTACCACTTGTTACTAAATCACATGACAGCTTGCCGTAATAAGACTGCCTCTTCAATCCCTTCAACCTTTGCTAGCACAATTCATTCTGGCTGAAAATGTTATACAGTGAGGCTTTCATTTAAGATAAATTTTCTGGAAATATTTAGTCATAAAGGTTTAAAAATGTACCCAATGAAAAGTGAGGTACAAGCTTGGCATTGTACCTATGCTAAAAAATGTTCATTAAATTAGAACCCCTAAGCTTTGAATCAAGGACTTTAAACTCAGCAGACAAATTCTTTTCTAAGGTTCTCCATGTGAACTAATCTAGATGTAGGTGGTCTGGGCTGAAAAACTCTTACAGATTTTATCTATGTCATTCGCTTTTATACAAATACTGTTCTATGTAGGAATATTTAGTTTAACATCTCAGAAGAGTTCATTGTTGCTGTGCTATCAGACCTCTCACAGATCCTTCCATAGACAAAAAACGAACACAAATAATCCTCCAGAGTGGTGAGGGATACTCTAGCCAAGCTAATGAGTCTTCCCAGGATAATCTTTCCCAGCTACTCCCACTGAGGGAGGAGCTAGATACTGGAAATTTGAGATACTAGCAGTCCATGAATAAAGAGTTTACCACCATATTGATAAAACACCTCATATCAGAATAAAATACTAATGTGTCAGAATTCCTGGTCTTTTTTTTAGTTTGCCTTTTTTTTTTTTTTTTCCAAATCACAGGATGTAAACAAAGAAGTCAGCAGTAGAAAGAATATTATTGAAGTCATAAAGACAAGCACTCAAGCTGAGGCTTTGGTTGCCAGCACAAAATTAACTAATGTACATTGCTCAGTCATGTAACATACTACATAACTACAAGATCACATACACTATTTCTTAAACACTTCAGCTTTTCCAGGACACTGAACAGATGTCCCATGGAATCAAAGTGCAGTAATGAAGGAGGCTGTTCACTGTAGGACCCCTGTCTGACTTGCTATAGAAATGGAAACTATAAAATAAGCAAAATACAATCTTGCAGAGATAAAAAGGATGGCTTCCTAGCTCACACTGTTGAATTTTATCCTATGGAAACAGTTTTTCTTCCTGAGATTTCAGTAATTGAGGAAAGCAGATTTTTCATGCTTCATTAATACTACATAATGTTTTTTTTTCTTAATATTTGATTTAGTGATGTGATCCCATTAGCAGAAATGTTTCTCTCTCACAAATAAATTGGAAATGGATAGAAATTTTCTATTAATAAAGTCTTATGTAATACTGAGGACTCTAAGAAACTTAGTAGTAAATGTTACCCATATATCGAGATCTGTGACCTTACACTCTTGGTAATTCTGTTTCCTTTCTACAAATTGGGGTTAATTCCACCCCTCACCCACAAGGATGTTATGAAGATTAATTAGTGTTTGTAAAAAACGCAGATAATATCGTGATGCACACCACTGATGAACTCTTGAGGAAATTAATCATTTCTTCTTTAGAGCACGAAGTGAACAGACTACAGTAAATAAAATATGAGGCAGTGTAATGAACAATGAGGAAAACACAAAATATTGAAAATCTGCTTATTAGCTGAGCAGTATTTATTTTGTGTATTAATAAGAAAGGGATCCTGTAACTAAAGATTACTGTAATCCAAATGCAAAAGGTACAAACTAAGAATGGGGGAACAATTCTGATTCCTCACCTTCCTAACTTCCCAGTTCTTTGCTGGGAACATAATGTTCTCTTATATTTTTAATATAGCAATAACAATTATGTTATAATGCTATTTTTTTTTTGTTTTAATAGATTGAAATTTCTGAAGCATTTTGAGATCCAATAATGGAAGATGCAATGAAATATCTAATTATCATGTTAAAATGCCACATTGACTCCAAAGAAAGCGATAGAACGGTAGCTAATTCCCTGTCTGTCAGACATGAGATAAGAGCCAATACAAACCCAGTTCTTCTGTGCTGATGAGTGATAATTATCACTCACTGTCCACAAGTGATAATATTGTAGAGCAGAAAATACGCCAACTTGATTTTTTGCTTCAGCAGTCCGCATGAGAGAATATAAACTATATTTAAATTAGAATATAAAAATAAACATATAATTAGTGCAACATTTTCAATAAAGTATTTTTAATTACTGAAGTTGAAAGCTGCAACTTATTACAATTGTAGGGAGCACATTTTTTTTCCTGAACTCCTGTTGTTACAGACTGTAATACATTATCTGGTAATCTTCACCAATTACAAGCTAGTAGTATTTAGCAACACACAGTGCTGTTAAAATGGTTTTAAATAATCTTCAGTAAATGCAAGTTTCAACTTTTGATCCAATTTTCATGTTTCTAATAATAGAGTATTTGAGCCTAATAAATCTTAGAAATCTAATTAGACAATGTTAAGTTCTCTCTAGCTGAAGTCACAGATGTTTCATACTGGGAAAATCAGCAAGCCCCAGGGTTTGTTTGGTCTAGTATCGTGTCAAATTTTCATGGATAATTTAATAGCTAATAACTCTAATTCTTTCCTGTAAACCAAGAGATGATAAATAATGATTGCTCTAAAGCCATAAAATTAACCCTCCAGGCTAAAAAAAAAAATCAGTAACCATTGAGGAGATTAATTTCTGGCACTTAATGTTTCTTCATTACTAATTGTCCCTGAGTTTTATACATTGCACAATATGAAATAAAATGCAAATAAATCCACTGAAATTGTGCAATTCAGAAAGAAATATATATCAAGGATTCTGTATGTTTCTTTGATCTGTTACACACACCTATTAAACTTCAGTGAATTTTTATTTTTTTTTCTTATCGGGCTCTAGTAACAATAGTTTATGGTAACATCCAATGTTTTCTCCAACAAAACAGCAGAGCAAGCAAAACTGCTTTCAAAGTTGAATTTTTTTTCAAATTAAAAAATCTTTTTTTCTCCTTTGCAAAACTGTCAAACAAAATACAACAGTTCTTATTGCTTTAAATAGAACTAGAGATACAAAAGTAATTATTGAGTTTGTATTGAAGAGTTTGCATTCTGTGAGAAGGTACATTGATTTTTTTTCTGAAGAAAGTCAGAGTAACATTTAGCTGTTTTTAATAAGGCTAACCACAGGTTGGGGTTTATTTATTTTCATAAAATCATTAGCCGAGCCAGTGTATGGAATGAACTGGGTATACGAGGTGAACAATGCTCTATTGCAAAGGTTTCCCAGATTCTTTTAGAAAAGCTACCCCATAAATAAGATGGTTTTCAGATAATAATCCATTTTCTATGCTCCATCAGACCAGCTGGTAACAGGTTTTTTCTCTCCTGTTCTCTTTAATGCAGAGGAGACGGCTTTAGTTTTAAGCAGAATGGGAACAGAGTGCTGGCAATAAATAAAGAATGGGAATAATGCCTCAATGTGGAAACTCAGCAAAATTCAGAAAACACATAAATTCTAAAGACATACTACAGCATTTGCGAACAGCAGTTTATCTCATCAAAAGTTACATGCAAAACTGTGAGGAGACTCTTACAGAATTATGCTACTAGTGGGAAAACAGGTCATAAATTAAATGACCAAAAGACAAAACTAGAAAGTTATAAACAACTGTTCCTTATCTCTGATTCTTGTAACTTCTAGTTTTAATTACTCAAGAGAAGTGTACGCTAAAGAACTACAAAGACACAAAAACGTAAGATGCATTATGAGGTCAATAATAAATAATCTTTAAAGTTGATTAACTCAGCAGTGAAAGGAAAATAAACCATTTAAACAATTTCTAGTGTTTTAAATTACCTGGAAAGACTAGAAAGAGTTCAGTGATCCAGTACAGAGATCCAGTCAGAGAAGCAAACAAGATGGACAAATGTGTGCAAAACATTATGAAGAATAATATAGAGGATGTATATATTTTAATCTTTAATTTAAAACACCATTTGCAGTCATAATTTCTTGATTTCAAGAATCAGACTGTGCAGTTCAGAAAATGATGAGGACGATAGCCAACTACACTGAAAACTCACATAAGAACAGAGATTAAAGACACTCTTTAAGAATATAAAAACATTAAAAATAATAATACAGAGAAGTTAGATAGGAAGTTCTGTTGTCCCTCTCTCAGTATGAAAACAGTTGCTTAAATAACTGAAAAAAAGTTTTATGTGACAGAACTTCAATACTATTTTTATATTAAATGTATGTGTACACTATCCAGCCATACAAGAACCTTTATTTGCACAAGGCAGTTAGTTAATCTCCCGACTACATCTCTGCTTATTGATCTCATTTGAGAATGCAAAATGCAGCATTATCCAGCCACTGTGTCAACAAATAAAAGTTCCTCCACCTTTTTTTTTTTTTTTTTAAAGCTAGATGTTGTTTTCGACTTGTCTATATAATTGATTTTAAGATACTTGAAAGCGAGAAAAGTTTTCTTCTTTTGATTCCAGTTAATTTTTTTTCTTTTCCCAATGGTAGTAAGTTTTCTAAGGTGAGCTTCCTAGGACCTGATGAAAAAATTCTGAATACATATATATGTAAGTTTATGGAACTTATAGCCTGGGGAAAAGGCGCTGTATGATACACTGATACAAATATTGTCCAGGAAGGCAGAAAGTAAAAGAAATATTACTTTCAGCTTGCTTTGACAATCCTTACATACTAGTTGGGAAAAAAAAAAAAAAAAACAAAAAACCAAAAAACAATGAGATGACTTCTTTAGGTTTGTGTATATATTCTCAAATGCTGAATTAACCTGTAAGATTCAGAACAGAGTTGTGGTACTGCCAACAGGAGTCTAGAAGTCAGTTGTCAGGTAAGTATACCCCGAGGCGTAAGATGAGGACTTTGATCATGCGATTTTATTTGTGGATATTCTGAATTTATTGTGATAGTAATGAATTTTCTAAAAGTAGTTCAAGTAGGCTGCCATATCTATTTTTTTATTATTATTATTTTTTTTTTTCCCGACAATGAGGAGGGATCTCTCCCACAACAAATCTAGGAATATTAAACACGAACTTAGACTATAAAGACTTTTAGATTAGTATCAAACACTGCTCTTTCCTCACCTCAACAAACATTTCTGTAAAGACCAATGGAATGATTGCCATGTAATGAAATTAAAATAAAATGCAAGTCACACTTGTACAAGACTAATAAATAGTCTACAGGTTAATTTTTAATAATCTGCACCAGTGTTCTTGTTACATCTTCTAAATGCTAGCTCAGTCTCAAAATTCAATCTGTCTTGGGTAGATTTAACTTTTCTTACATTGGTCTACATTAGCTTGCAGGCTTAGGTACATAAATAATTTACTGGTTTAACAACACATGACAGATCAGCTGAGCTGTGGGAACTGTGTGCACAGCAGATGAGAAGCAAATCCAGTTAATTTAGATGGCAACTAAGGGACAGAAAAATATCTTTTTTTCCTTGTATTTCCTTGTTTAAGATTGTAAACACAGACAATTGCTATGTCCCAGTAGATACACAAGGTAGCACATTAACTTGTTTCCTTTCCCTTGAGAAAGGTCTTGTGCAATCACTTCTGTTCTGGTTTTCCCTCTTACATAGACCATGCCAGTTTAAATCTTTTCAAGTGTTGCAGAAGTAAATATCCTAATCTGACAATATCTGTCTCACTAATTCCAGTTGACACACACGCAAAAAAAATAGTGAGAAAAGGATTACTGAAAAAGCAATAGAAAGTCAGGAGCTTTTAAACTTAGATGTACTAATCAATATACAACGTGTAACAAGCCTAACTCTAAATTGAATCAAAAGAACAAAGTTAATTACATATTTAACTTTTTCCCTGAAAATACCTCTCACACTGTCCATCTCCTGTAGTTTCAAAAGCCTCTGATCTTTGAAAGTTTTTTTTTTTTTTTTTTTAATCTTCTATTACAGCTAAAGAATAGTCTTCCAAAAGAAGGATGCATTGCCCTTATTGGCTTTCCCAGCTCCCAGAAGAACCATCTCTCCAGCTGGCTGCTTCCCATTCTCTCTGCTTTAGCTCACAAGCCCTTATCAGGAAGTTGTCCCCAAACCAGACCAGATTTCACTTAGAAATATTTAAAAAGCTAATATAGTTGATACATCAAACTGTTATTTTTAGTGCTTGCATTCATTTATATTCTTTTTATTTCTCAGATTTGAAAGAACCAGCTGTGTCTGATGCGTCGTTTTATGAACCCTTCAAGTACTTATTCTGGTTGTATACACAGCACGCTGCTGAGGTGTTGTCTTAAGATATCTTCTGTCACACTGAGGTGATATACAGACTTCGTAATAAGTTTTGTATCTATGTATTTTATAGAGATAAATAATGATGTATGTTTGTATAAAAACTACAATCAGCAAGAATTAATGTTCCTCAGCATTTAACTTGAGTGGCTCCGTTGTTCCCAGGCTCCTGGTGTCTAGAAGAGGTGGGAGTCTACTCACCCTCTTCCACTGCCCACTGGGGTGGGTGGATGCCACCCCTCTCTCCAGAGGGACTGGAGAGACTGGAAACAGTGCAGGGTTGAATGACCTAGAACTTGCCTTGGAAAAAGGACTTCAGCAAGCAGGCTAGGAGTTTAGACACTCTGAATTTGCTTTGCTCTAGGTCTGAGGATTACCTATAAGCCAAAGGAAGGAGAAGCCTTACCCTCTGGCTAAGGAGCTGTTATCAGACAGCCGTCTGGATTTTCTTTTCTGAAAAAAAATTGTGGCAGCAATCCTTCATCAAATTTTTGCTTTTCTATAGATTGTATGAAGATTCTTTGTCCTCAGAAAAGAACAAGACCAGCATCCACACAACTCAAAACTATTAACAGAATTTCCATGTCATAACTTGTAAAAAAACCAGTCAATTGCATTCAATAGCATTTTTTTTTGTTGGGTAAATTGCAGGAAGAAATTGGTTGCTTGGGAATTATTCCTCTAGAAAACCTAATTTCTTTCTATGCATAATTTTAAATACTTAAAAGTAATTAGGAAATGTACTTCATAAGCAATTTTAAAATTAAAAAAATACACAATAATTATTGCTTTAAAACATTTTTTTTTTTTGCAAATATGCACATTCTTATGCTAACTGTTAAAGGAAGTTATTCTTCTATCCTACCAATTCTGCAGCTTTGAACAAAGCCCCTAGGACAATTAAATCTAGTTTGGCATCATTGTGTTATCAGGTGCTACATTATAAAGTGAATGGAAGGTGAATTTTGAATTATCAGTATCTACAGTTTATTCTTTTGGTTTTAAATGAGCACTCAGAAAGCTTGATAGTTTTGCAGGGTGTTAACTGCTCTTTGCTCATTCCACATGTCTGCTTGGGGAACTTCAGCAGCCACCCAAAGACCATCTCTGTACGGAAAAGAAAATCCCGATCAAACCAAGCTCTTCCTTGGCATTGGGGTGAGGACAAAGCTATTGAAAGTCCATGTCCATCTTGGTTAAGAACTATATTCTTTTAATTTAATCTCAGACTTTTCTCATAATTTCTTTTCCCAGCAACAGCAAACAAAAGTATCTCTCAGGTTACATCTAGAATCCACCTCTTCCCTATACCAAATGTATGGCTTGTTCCAAAGCTATCAAAACCGCATGCATAGGCACATGCATGTCTAATCACCTTTCTTTGTCCAATTATAGCTTTATTTTTAAAGTAACACATTTTTTTTCTGGATTTCTTAAAGCATTTCTGAACATAATCTTTATTTTTTTTTTGTTCATACACAGAGATAGAATGAGAGGCAACAGATCTAAGCTGGATTTGATATAAGGAAAAAAAAAATGTTATACCACCAAGGGGAGTCAAATACTAGAACAATTTGCCCAGAGTGGCTTTGGAGTCTCCTTGGAAGTGTTCAAGACTTAGGTGGACCTGTCTCTGAGAAACCTGTTTTAATTAGATCTGCTCTGAGCAGGTGCTTGGACTAAAAACCTGGAGGTCTTTTTCAGCCTCAATTACTCTACAAATCTATGAAAGCAGTTGTCTGTGTTTCCCATTAAAATTATGTACGCTTAAAGAATCTGAAATAGGGTGGGGAGGAGAAATAAGTATGACTGCAGCCTAGCAATGAGTCCAATCCCTAGAGAGATTTTGGCCCTTGCTCTCAATACTTACTCATTCAATTTCTCCTGAATGCAAAATACATAAACAAAAATGAAAAACAGGATTCCTACTTTCTTCCTAATTAAGAAGATACAGAGTCTAGCTCCCTTTTTGCTCTCATAAATTTTAAGATACATGTGACATTTGATTTCTGCATTTGGCATCAGTAAAGGTGGAATTAGATTTTGAGCAGAAAAAAAGTCATTTGACCACCTCCAAGTGAATCCTGGAAAGGTCCTTAGGCCATGAATACTGATTTCATAGATGCATCTAATACAAAGTCACAGGCTAGTTTCAAGTCCAAGCAGGATTAATGAAAAGCCCCTTTCTCCAGCAATTTGTATGGTTTAGGCATGTCTTGTTCAGTCCTCTAGCTACTGTGAATACTCAGTCCCCATGCAGTTTAGACTCAGATTTTAAATTGTGACCAAAAAAGGCACAGTGAGAAGAAACTTTCTGACTTAATAACCCAGAATGAGCAGAATGGTGGACAAGACTAGACTGCTCTCCTTTCAATTCCCTGATTTTCTCTGCAACTGTTTCCTTCTATTTCTCCCTGTGGAAAAGCCCAACTTCAAGCCCTCTGCATTGCCAGCCACTGGCCCAGGTCCAGTCCTTGAGGCTCTGCTACCTATGTCAGGAGCCACGCAGTTGGATTCATTTGTGGTCTGGTCCCAATCTGCCTCAATTACTTTAAAGCTGTTAGATTGCAATATCCTTGAACACTATCAAACTGCCGGATCCTTGTCTGTGTTATATACACTCGGTAGGCAGAACCAAGGAGAGCTGGCTTTTCTTTTTCTTATATACACATTACCAGCAATTTTATGTCCAACATATTCTGTATTTTTCTAAGTTTCAATATATACTCAACTCAAAATATATAAGTTCGCATTTTGGTACTGAAATGATTTTCATTTCCTTTGTGACATCTTTCATTCATTTCTTAAACTTAACTTTGAAAAGCAACAGTAAAAACAGTAGTCAAACCTATCACTGGCTTCTCAACATAATAACAAGAAGAGCTTCACTATTCAAAAAGCATCATTGTTAACATAGTGCACAGTATTAACAAGACAGCTAAAGGATAATTTTTAACTGAAAATTCAAAATTATATAAAAGACAACTAAAACCTCAGAAATTAAAAATTTCTTTCATGTACAAATTTCTGCTGTGAGACATATAAGCAAGTTCTCTTTCTGTCTTGTTAATTATGTTTTGATCTAAACATACAGAATTCAACAGAAGAGCAAGACATTCGGTCTCTCAAAGCATGTTTTTAAAAATTAAAAATATTAATTAGTGGCTATGGTATTTATAGTAAAGGAAAAAAAGAAGAAAATAGCAAACACAACCTGAAACACCAATCTGCTATTCCACCTATTTCTTTCAAAATATACTTTAAAGCAAATAAATACGGTTGTGAATTGTACTCTCGTAATATGAGTTAACCCAATTGTGGCTTGTAACTGGACAGAGAGAAGTAATCTCTTCACAGGAGGCTGTAGAGATTTTTATCTATTCATGATTGCTTTTGCCTAAAACCTAGAATAGTGTTTGGATGCTTTATCAGTAAATGGATAGGCACAAAACAAAATGTATGAATGTTCCCCCTTTTAACTGAAAGTGTTAATTACTTCACCTCCGATAATGTAAATGAAAGTTTTGCATTTGCACCTGATGACACAAATAGTTGTACATTGACTTTAAATACAGTCTTTTGATAAGAAGGTGCTCACATTGTTACTCTTGTTTTGATGTTTTAGCCAAGACCTGCAGCTATAACGCCTATACAGCCTGATTGATTATTCTTATCCACAATAATGTTTGCATTTATCTATAAAGGAATCTTGCATTAGCAACATTAATGTTTGGGCTTAGAACCTAAGAAAGTTATTTGATGGTAATGTCTAAATATTAAGAAAATTTATATAAACATGATCTGATTTTCTAGCTTTGTCAAACATGGTTTTGTTTTGTTGTAGCTCACACACAGGATGGTCCCATCTCTTCAAATGTTCTCATTTTACAAATCAGAAAAAAAAAAATCATGAAAACAGATAATTGCTCAGCAACCACTTCTGTGAATCGTGTTGTGCCCTATGCTGATCACCACAATGTCACAACAGTGTTTTGCTATTGCCTTTAATGGCATTAGGCTTAAGCACAGTGCCCATCTGCATAAATTGTCCTCTGTTGACTGGCTGCAGCTCAGAAAGGACTCCTGTTGCCAACAGCTAACAAGCTCTCCCTTTATACAAAGTGCTACAGGCCCATGTTTTTGAAGCGGAAGGATCACAGTTCTTCTTAGATCTGCAGATTTGTGACGCTTGTTAAAGCTTTTTATTAAATTCAGCTAATTTCAGAACTGTAAAATGGTAAAATTATAGTGTTTGTTCTTTTCTTTTTTTTACATTTACATAGTTATTTTGTAAGTGAAATGTGAAAACCATGGTGCGTATTTTCCTACAATATTCCGTGATCCATGCCAAGCTGGTGTTATTTATTGACTGGGGTTATTTGGACTGTCTCAAATTAGGGTAAAAATGACTTACAAACACGTCTGGCGATTGCATTGTAAGCTGTTATAATAAAAGTTAAAGCAAAATGCATTGAAAAAGGCTTAGATACAAATTGATATGGGAAAACTAGATACACAGATTTTGCTCCATAGGGAAGGCGATACATCTGCTGTTGTATTGTAAGAAAAATGTAATTCAAAACAAGTGAAACCATGTTGCCTTTTGCAGAAAAACAAACAGTAGTGTTCAATAACAAACTCAAAAGATGTATTCTAAAATACCAGTGGCCAAGACAAAATGTCAAAACAGCATAAAAGTACAGACTGTAGTTTTATGTTTTCACATTACATTTTTACATCAGGTATCTTTTCCAAAAGCATATATATAGAGAGAATATCTTTCTGACACCAATACTTTAAGAGGTGCTTTCGAAAAATATATGCACCATTTCATAGCTGCAAGCAGAAACTTCCCAAATAAGGTACATGTGCATCATTTTATTCCTTGTTTAAGGACCTGAAATTCTTATAATTATCAAATGTTTTAAACAGTGTCATTGACAGTGCAGACAGCTGCTTAATAATTCAACCAGGACAGTGCGCTGGGAATGTCACATCAGGATATCGATATTTTTCTGGCGGCTGAGATATTTCCACACTTTATATTTAGTATCATGATGAGATAATGCCTTATCACAATCTACACTGTGTAGTGTCTACAAATAACAGTCTAAAGATTAGAAAGGTTACTTTGATTTAAATGCAACTGATATGAAGAATGCTCAGATATTTTGTACTTCTGTATTATAATAACCAATTATGGTGAACAGTGTTTTATCATGTCAAAGTTTGGATAAAAGCTGCTTTGAATTCTACATGCGATCAAACACATCAGTGAAGCCCAAGCTAAGGAGAGGTGTGAATTCACCCTGCCCTTCCGTAGCAGGGGGAGTGCTGTTGCCTCTCTGAACCGCACACAACACAAGATGGGAGGGTGCCTTTGCTGGTTGTGGGAACGCTGCTGCACCTCCCCTGAGACACCTGTAGCCAGTTAAAAAAGAAGGGAAATGTTCATGGCTGTTCACCTGCAGTAATATGTGTGCGCTGTGGACAAACTTTCTGGCGTTAAATCTTTTAAGTAGATTTCAAAGATTCATGTTTATAAAGTCATGTATATTTAAAGAAAGATAGAAAGGACAATAGCTCATTAAAAGCAGATATTAAACTCATTTATTTCTCTAATCACAAACTAAATATACAAAGTGTATAATTGTTCTTTCAGTCTTCTCTTCAGGGCTTCTCTGAAACGGGGAACACGTCTAAAATAGAGTGGAGCGACCCTGCCTAGTAGAGCATATTTTCAAGACAGAAAAAATTTTCCTGGAAAACTCTCCTTACTGTCCAGCTAAAGAGGCTAAGGATCAATCCTCTAAGGAAAGGAATGCATAAAGCAGAAAAAATAGGACGGAAATAAAAACAACATACAGAGAAAAGAAATATCTTTCATTAAAGAATGAGTGTGAATTTAAGAAAAATATAGAAGTCAAACTATCAACACATCACCAACTTTTATCAGCACAGTATATAACACCTCACACAGCTATACAAACAAGCTCTATTTTAAGTTTCAATGTCTTTTATTTTCTTGAAAGCATCATTGTTAGGCTTGAGCTGCAAATACATATGATAAAAATGTTTTTCAGAGATGGAGGTGTTACTGAGGCCTGTTTAGAATACTATCTTCAGTAACACCAAGTGATGACAGGTGAAACTGAGTTGCTAATTTGTGAACTTCAATCTTATATTCTTTTTGCTCGCAAGAATAAAACTAATTAAATACATTTAATGTTTTTTTTTAAAGTTACGTGTGAATAAAACAGTTATCTTTATTGGTATTAGACTATTAGAACTCTTTGCAAATCAATCTAGCTGTGGCCAAAATTATTCTGAAACTATTTGTGCAATAGTTAAAGCTACAACTGTAGGCATTATAGGTATTCTAGGTCTTCTACTGTCACAGCCTAGTTCTGCTATAACAAAACTATTATTTCTGCACCAATAAAAATGCAATAGCCTGCTGAGTTATGAAATGTCAGTTTCTCCAGGTGAAGCCTATCACACATTCTAAACCAATATATAATGCTAATTCCTGTATCATCACCGCCAGTACTGCTAATCTGATTGATAAGTAAAACTTCTCTTTGTACTTCATGAAGTTCACCATATAAGCTTTTAAATAATTAACTAACTCCTCTGGAGACTATTTTATAAGGTAAACTTCTGATAGAGAGATGAAATAAATTATCCATGTTTTGATTATTTGGTTACTTCAAACTTAAATTTGAGTATCTGTTAATCACCAACATTCAGTACAGAGATATGATCTATGTCTACAGAGCTGAAAGATACAAATGTTAATGTTAAGATTAAGAAGATGCTGAATCTGGGTTCCCCACATTCTAGATAAATGCTGGAATCACCGAAATATAACAAAAATGTAAACGAGTATCACCTGTGTCTTAATGGCTATTTCTTAAAAAAAAAAATCATTAAGACTTACCTTGTTCTTCCAAGGTGTATGCACAGCTGCTTGTCCCCAGGAAGATGCGACAAGTTCCAAATTTTGCATGATAGGAGTCACTAAATGCTTCTCAGGTTTAAGAATTCAAACATATCCCTGTGCTGAGCTTTTCCTGACTTTATATGTCTCCCTGTGAGGTGGGAAGGTATCCTCATATGCTACTTTGAGAGAGGCAGCAGAAGCTAGTCAGGGATCCAGAATGACTTATTCTAGTCTCTGAGATTTGTTTTAAGAGACAAACTGTCTGCAAGCCAGACAGTGTAGAATTTTTTACAAATATGAAAATATGGAGATTTATTTCAGCCTTCCAGTCTGTTATTAACTTTTCTTGCGCCTGCCTGTTAATTGAAACTGTATTTTACTGGATAATGTGTAAAGAGTTCACATGACAGTCCTAACTGGAATAATCAAAACCCATATATTTTTAGTGAAGTTTCAAAGGTTACGATGACACTGAAACAATGTATAATATCTGAAGTTATATATTAATTAACCACTCACTACACAGTATAATCCTTAAAGATAGCACACCTGTTAAAAACCTAGTTCAAATCCAAGACATATAATTTTGCCCTGCTAACATCTGGAATGAGACTGAAAAACATTCACCAAAGCTTTGCAATAATTTTGAAAATATTAGGTATGGAAAGCCAAATAGGGCATTTCCCAGAAATTACTGCAAATGAAATTAGAAGAGGAAAACATTTTTGTCGTGTTAATGCCACATAGATAGCATTTATTTTGTATCCATTTGTTTAAAAGCTTGTTATTTCTTCAGTGTACAAGCACTGTTTGGGTTTATTCATAAAGATAATGAATAATGACTGATTGAAACATAATGAAACAGGCAGCAACTAATTTGGAAGAAAGAAGTAAACATCATTTGTGATCAGAACATCACTCTTAGAAAAGATGATGCAGTGAGGGTTAGACACAGGAATTTACAGCTCCACAACTTTCTTAGTGGAGGCAACTGCCATTAAAGGGGTCTACTCTCAGTAAGAAGTAAGGTAAAGAAAACTATATGAATTTTGGACCTGTTTCTAAAACATTTAGAAAGCTTAGATAAGCCATGATATCAGAGATGAAACACCAATCTAGAAGATAAGTTAACTCTGAGGTAGAAGTGTGAAGATACATATATTTTTTTACTTCCATTTACTAGTTCATGACCATATATGGTAAAAGCAAGTATGTTATAAATGCTAAGACAGCAACACTGTAAGAGACATTGAACAGTTTGAGGATCAGACAGTATGGATAACATTGATTGATCCTAATTATCATGTAGGAAAGTGTTTCAGTTTCCTTATAAGTCAATGGACAAATGGAAGAGGGTTTTGTAAAGACAACTTGTACAAAGCTATGTGTAATTTAAACCTCAAAATTCCCTACCTTTTTTGTTCATTGTCCCATCACAGCTGTGGTAACTTTTAGCTGACTATATGCATACATTTTTTACAGATATGCCACAGTAACAACATCAAAACTACATTTCTCAGCAGGTATTCTCACTTTTTTTCCACATTTACATTATGTATAAGTTCAGTTCTTAACCTTCAGGTGTAACTCTAATTATCATGGCACTGATAGAATTTTACAGTGGCAAGTTGAGACAACTGAAATGAAAAACAGCCTACATTGTCACTCAAATAACTGAAAACTAAGAGAATATATGGTTAAGTATCTTCCAAGACAAAAACTCTTCAACAAACACATGGAATGACAATTAAGTCAAACGCTAAAACTAGTAGATATGATCTACGTGGAGTATGCCAAGAGAGGAGTGCAAAAAATGGCAGTAGGATTGTATTAATTCCAGTTCATGCAAAGAGAGTGTAACACTTAATGGCTATTTCAACATTCCTGCTGATATTATGATTTTTTAAGTCTACTCCTTTAACACTTTGTAAATTTCATTTTTATTTCTTTTGACATCACAACTGCTTACACTGGAGCTACTCTGCCCATTTTTGCTTCTGAGGTTCACCTCTTAGTCAATTGCCCCCAAGCTGCTTGTTGCAGCCACGATATAGGTTATACTAACGCTATTGAGGTTATACTGAGCCAAAGCCCATACCAGCATCCATTTCAGACTTTCCCATTTAAAAATTTATTATCTTAAGTACATTGCAAGTCTAAGTCATTTACAGTCCTTAAAGAAGGCCTGTAACTCTTATTCCATTTGGAAAGGAGGATAATACAACAGAACTTCAGAAACAACTTGTGGAAAAATTATTTGTCATGATCTGCAATTGAGTGTGACCTCAGTTCTTTACATGTATTGAATGTTTTCTGTCAAAGGAGACATACTCCTGAGGCAGGACAGAGATAAGATAGGTCTCCAATGTATATGAATATTTAATTGTAGAACATTATGTCAGATGTTTCATAACTGAATTGAATCATCTGGCTATTTGAAATATAGCCTCTTTCACCTTTCTACAAAGTTCAAAAGTCTACTGACTGTCATTCATGCTTCTTTCTGCTACAAGATCAAGCTTGCTGGGAACATTCAGATTTATCTACCACACAGTACATTTAAAATGCTTTGTTTTTTTTTTTTTTTCCTGAGACTCAGTGCTCTTGCATTATATCTAAGGTAGGGCTGTGCCAGTCAAGGTAAGATTTAGACTTTAGTTGTAAAAAAATATGAATAAAAATACAGGAAATGCATTTCAACCTTCAAGCAAAAACAGAAAGCTTGTGGTAAATAAAAAGCATGTACTACATAAAAGAATATTATAATTCATAAAGGTTGTAGTTTTCAAAATGTTTTGCAAAGCTTAACAAGTGTCATTTATTTTATTAAAATCGTAGTCTCTCAGCTCACAGTGGTATTTCCTACACTTCTGAGTTCCAAAATACTGACTGATGAGAAAAAGGGAAGATGAGTAAAATTATTTCTCTTTTTCTCCCCCTCTCCGTCTCCACTTTGTTATTGTTCCCGCATGTGAACTTTTTACTGTTGCTATTCTGAATTGTTTCTCACCTAGACACCCCTTAAAATCCACAGGAAATAATATAGAAAGTTTAGAGGATGTAAAAATTCAGTAGTCAAGGAATCCCAGTTTTTGCAAACAGCTTGGTTATAGAGACAAACAATAAAAAAGAAAAGAAAAGAAAAGAAAAGAAATAGGAATATAGTATTGCAGTGTATTCCGACACTCAATTTCCATTTTGCATGGATACCTGAGTAACAGTCTTTTGCTAATGAGGGAGTCATTAACCTGATTTCTATCTTCTAAGAAGGGGCATATGCTCCTCTCATTGGCCAACACGTTAGCAGCAAGGATGAAAGAAACCAAATCACAAGATCATAGTTTAGCTTTGCCTAAGATAGGTAACTTGTTAGACTGCAGTTTTTGCATAAAGAGTTATTTATATCTCACTATCTGGTAGGCTGACACCTGGAGTTGGCAACACCTGGCAGTGCTCTCAACAACTTCACCAGTATTGCCACTGAAATTGCTGACTATAGTAACTGCAATGTTACATTTACTGTAGAAAAAAAAAAAACCAAAAAACAAAAAACAAAAAAACCACCCCTGAATGCAATGAATTAAAAAGATCAGTGAAATAAATGTTAGTTTTTGTGCTAATACAGTTAGACTGTAATTGGTAAAGAGAAAGAAAGACAAAACAGCTTATACAAAATTTTCACCAATATAAATTCAAAAGTATATTTATTTCATAACATTTTATATTGGTTACAAAAAAAAAAGGTACTTTGCACTCACAAACTTCTTAAACAGTTAATAAATCATAGTCAAATTAACTTAAACAAGAATGTTGGTTATTCTCTCTTTAAATATTACTTGAACTATGAACTCTTAGTCAGTAAGCATTTGAAACCAATTCAGTTGTTTGTAAGCTTGAGCAATTGAAAAACAAATGAGAAATGAGATTTTCACATTAGCTGTAGGCTCGGAACACATTTGGCATCTCTGGGATCTGAGGACTTGCCAAAGGATATTGTCATCCTAAAACTACAGCAAGCCTTCATTTGAAGGATACAAGAATTACTGACAAGCCTCATTCGATGCACCTTAGCAAAAATGTAAGTGTAACTGAAGACTTACAGACACTGTTTTCTGTCTTTTCTGTTTCGTGAAGGTGTCTGTGCCTGCCATCAGCACTGATTTCACTAGTACCTACTGAAGAACCTCAGATCACCAGCAGTTTAGGACAGTTTTTTCCCAGAAAATGTATTACTTTATAGTGCTTATATGCATATTTGACTCAAATACTTAGATACTATTCTTTTAAAGACCTACCACATGTAAGTTACACTTTTTGCTGTGTTTCAAAAACTTAAATATATTAATGCAAAATAATTGGTACAACCATTAATAATAGTGTTTGTTCTAAAGAGTTATCTACGTTGTTCTAAATGGCTTGTAAAACGTATTAACAAACTTCAGTCATGATGATAATTGCCCTGCTCCCTGTAAATATCTAAAACTTTTTAGGTATGATAACTTTGTCCTCAAAGCAATAGCCTGGTGTAATTATCGATTCTTATCATTATCTATTATATTGTAAAATATTAACGTTATATACTAGTATCTATAATACATACCACAAAAACATTTATTATGTATTTATAAACTATTTTGGATTGGTAATAACATGTGCCATAAATATATTATTCACTTTTTATGAATTATTGAAAAACAATAGTTTCATAAAAAATGAACATGAGAATAAATTCACTCTTCCAATTCTGTTGACAGCTATAAATGCCCATTCAAGACAGACAGCCTATATGGAGATTTTGACATCATCAGGAAAACATCATTCTACATTTAGGAATTAATCCTATGAGATTTGCTTTGTGACAGAAACAAAAAACATTTTAGAAATCTCATGCAAAACAAACTGAGGACCAAGATAAAAAAATGTTACATTTAAAATATCTTTTCACAAAGTTTGAGTTTTCTGATGGAAGCTTTGATGCTTTACAATTGTTGGAGTTTACTATGAATATTTCCTGTAATCTGAAGTTGACAAACAGGAAACAGAATTACATTTTTATGTATTACAATGTACAGATATCAAGATCCTTTTTTGACAGTGAACTTTTAAACAAAATCAGAATTCATAATCAAAGACATTTTCAAAGTCACTCAAACTATAATTTCAAAGCATCATTTTACTTTATAGAATGGAATATTCATTTGAAGAAACTAAATATAGGACATCTCTTTGTTCTTCCTCATTCTAAGAATATCTTTGGTAGCTAAAAAATGCTCCATTTACCCATAATTATCTTTTCACACAGTGTTCGCAGATGTAGGACTCACAAAATGCAATCCCATTCATATACACAGCTATTGTGAGAAAAGTCTGAAGCATATTAGGAAATACGGAATAAATTCTGTATTTTTTATTGAGTATCTTATGGAAATGTGTACACTGTGATTTAGCACTTAAATAAATTGCCTTAAAGGCAATATCAAGTTTTTCACCAGTGAAATGAAAGGAAACTACTGTGATTGATCGTATTAGGAATTTACTATCATAAGACATGTTTTTCTTCTCTAAGGAGAGAGTAATACTCTGCAAAACCATTACAGCTACAAATGGCTTTAGCTATATGGTGCATTTCATACTAAAGGTCTACTTAGAGTCCTTTACGAAGGCAGTTAAATAAAAGACAGAACATCATGTAAATGGCAAAATATGGAAAAAAAAACCAAAACCAAAATGAGACATCAATAACCTTATGGTAGAACCACCCAGAAGCTAATAGAAAAAAATGAATACCTAATTATTTTTTCATTGCCCCTAAACACTATGATTATAGTACTCCTTTAATCTCCTTTCAGTACTTACAAGGGGCATATCACAAAGATAAGGACAAATTTTTTACCAAAGCCAGTTGCAATAGGACAAAGTGTAACGTTTTTAAACTAAAAGACAGTATAAGGAAGACTTCTTTTACAGTGAAGGTGGTAGAACACTGGAACAGGTTGCCCAGAGAGGTGGTGGATGCCCCATCCCTGGAAACATTCAAGGCCAGGCCGGATGAGGCTCTGAGCAACCTGATCTAGTCAGGGATGTCCCTGCTTCTTGCAGGGGGGTTGGACTAGATGACCTTTGAAGGTCCCTTCCAACCCTAATTATTCTATGATTCTATGATACCTTTGGCATACAAACTTAATATAAAATCCCAGTGCGCTATTATCAATAGCTTTTTTCATTAGATTCTGTGGATTTTGATCAGACTCTGTATTTGAAACGGCTTCATTAAAGTAAATAATTGAGGGAAATATTACACCATTCAGTCAGATTTTCCTGAAATATCCTGGAATAATCTATGGATTACCTACACAGCTGCCATTTCACGACATCTGAAGAAATTTTTTTAAAAGTCACAGATCCTATCCAAATGCCATGTAAGCTTACTCAGTAAATGCAAATAAATAACAAAAGCCTTTACAAATGGAGAAAATACATGTCAAATAGGCAAACTGTTGCTATTCAAAAGAATGAATTAGGATAGTTAGTAAGTGAACCATCTGGACTTTATGCATCAGTAGCTGAATATGAATTACTAGCAAGACAAAGAAGTCTAACTTAATGTGCTCCATTTTACAAGACAGCCATGGCAGAGGCAAGTTTCATCTTATTATTAAAAGGAAACTGGTTAGAGTCTATTCATCATAGACAAGTATAGATGAAGTTAAGAAAATAAAAATACGTTAATAGATAAAAAATGCCTAAAGAATTTTTTTTAGTTCATAACTTAGAAAGTAAAAGTAGTGCTGAAATATGACCCAGAAAATTAACAAGCTGAAAGCTATATAAATTAGTTCTAGGAATGAATGGAAACAGACAAACATTGAATAATAAACAAGATCCTTGACACAGGTTTGGACATAAGACGTAACCTGTGAGGGAGGCCCCGAGTTTACATGACAGACTGGCTCTGTGTTTTGTGGAAGTCATTAGGATATCACCTAATTGCCTTTATTTTTATGTAAGCAACTATAACAGACCAGCTCATGGCGAAAATACGAAATAAACGCAGATTACTTTTAATTAAAAGATAACAACACAAAAATATTTTTGCCCCAGAAGTTAAAAATTAAAAATATCTAATTAATTCAAATATCTGAGGCCATTGGTTGCTCCCATATTGTCCTGAAAAATGCCGTGGTTTGCATGTTCAGTTGCAAAGTTGTACATTTCAAATGCATGCTATGGATAATTCATGTTTAAAAAGAAAGCCAATTATAATCCCTGCTTGATGCAAAGAAACTGAAAAAAAAAAAAAGTTTTGTCAGTTTTGCTTAAATTTGTGTGCCATATGAATAAGAACCAGTATGAGACTAAATCTGCCTAAAGGTTAGCATCTTGTATACCATCAGAAGAGAAATGAGACAAAAGATGAAATTCTACTCAATACAGAAGATATCTAGTGCATAGTAAAAGACCATCAGTCACATACAAAATGTTATAGTTTTCTCTATTCACAAATTTATATGAAATTTACTACAATTGGTTTTAATAGTGTTCTGGTTTTATTTAGTGAGGGGGGCTGTGGTGGTAGGTTCTGTAAGAAGCTGTTAGAAGTTGTTTCCCTTTGTTCAGTGGACTCGGCTGGGCATAGGGCTGATCCCCTGCTGGCCAAGGCCAAGCCAATTGGTAGCAGAATGTTCTGTGATAACACCTCTGCGATAATGTATTTAAGAAGGGGAAAAACAGAAAAAAAAAGGGGGAGAAGATGTGAAGATGCTGAGTGGGGGCAGAGAGGAGGAGGCACGAGCCCTGTGGGCCTTGTGGCCTTCACCCTCTGGCCTCCCGCCAGGCGGCCAACTGGGCCCAACAGCCTGGATGATCTGGCCGAGAGAAGTGAAGAGAGATGTGAGAGAACGTGAGAAGCGTCTGCCTGAGCCTGATTGTGAAGAATTTCTTGTGAGAGGAACGGCTGCAGACGCCAAGGTCAGTGAAGAAGGAGGGGGAGGAGTAATGCGGCTCCTGGCCAAGATTCCCCTGCAGCCTGTGGTGCTGCCCATGGTGGAGCAGGTTGTTCCCCTGCAGCCCATGGAGGTCCACGGAGGAGCAGAGATCCACCTGCAGCCCATGGAGGACCCCACACTGGGGCAGGCGGATGCCTGAATGCAGCTGTGGCCCATGGAGGGCCCGCTGGGGCAGCTGTTCTGGAGGGACTGCACCCCATGGAAGAGATGACCCACGCCGGAGCAGTTTCATGAAGGACCATACTGTGTGGGAGGGACCCCACGATGAAGCAGGGGAGGAATGTGAGGAGTTCTTCACCCAATGATGTAGCAGCAGCGTAAAACAATGCGTGATGAACTGACCGCAACCCCCATTCCTTCTTCCCCTCTGTGCTGCTCGAGCGGGAAAGGTGGTAGAGATAATGTTAAACCTGGGAAGAGGGAGTTGTGGGGGCAGGTTATCTTGTTCTCTGTCTCATTATCCTGCTGTTTTTAGTAATAAATAAATAGTTTTTCTCAAGTCGAGTCTGTTTTGCCCATAATGGTAACTTTAAGGATTTCTCCCTGTCCTTATCCTAAACCTGGAGCCTTTTTTTTCTTATATTATCTCTCCCTATTCTCTCGGAGGGTGGGGGAAGTAAGAGAGAGACTGCGGTCTGGTCCCGATCGGGGCTAAGCTATGACAAATAGGAAAGGATTTTCTGTACATATCAGTTCCACAGGGGATGAAGAAAAGAAGTAAAGATATTGACTACAGAGTGTCTACACAGTGGACTATCAACCTGTTGGGAAGGGTAACGAGAGAAATAGGTATTGCAGCAGTTATGTGTTGGTTAACAAAAGTTATATAAATGCTAGGGAACTCTTGAAGCTAACAGCTAAACACTCAAGAAAATACTTGAAAAATTATAGTGTCCATTGAGACATTGGCTGTTGGAAATGAAGCTGCTTCTTTTTGTGTAGTGTAAACTGAGAAAGAGAAAAAGGACATCGATTTCTCTTTTAATACTGAGGCTCTTAAGCTAGATCTAATGATTTGGTTAACTTATGTTTGAGTTAATCTGTCCCCAGTTTAGGGAAGGTTTGTCTGGATCACCTCAGATTCTATTTGAGACTTGCAGCAGGAGAGGAGTTGGTCTTCACTTTTGCTGCAAGCCCTAACAGTTTCATTATTGCCACTATTCATTTTAATTCAATATCCTCAGGACTCCTCTTCTTCTGAAACGCTTTGAAATATTTAGCTACTTCTTCTCAGAACATTCTTTTCAATATAAGATATGAATGTCTAGCCAAAAGAATGGGAGAAATAAAAAGAAAATTACATTTTGTAAAGTAAGTCATACTAATATATAAATTAATGATGTAACAATCTTCCTTTTATGGGAGTGTTGTAATTAACTCTCAGAAAACTGCAGATGTCAATGCAGTCTCATTTTAAAGGTGAAAAGAGAAGAGAGTGGGGAAAGCTCAACAGCCACATGAACAAAAGCAAATACAATATAGTAAGAAGCATTTAATAGAACTCTACTTATAGCTCCCTTATTTCACCTCTCCCCTCAATTATAGCTGGAAGTCAGTAACTTATAGCACTTGTATGTTTTGTGTTAATTAGTGAGGTTCTGTTACAATGGGAGACATTTGCACATAGCCCAAAAATCCTGCATCAGAAGAAAAATGAGTGCAGCACAATGCCAGAAGGAAATACTGCTCTAACATAGTGTGGATATAAAATATAACCCCTACACACTGATTTAGTCACCACTTGAAAATACAAATGTTAAAATCTTGTTATTTGTTGTAACCTTAATCTCTGTCAAACTCAGTCTTTGGTTTGATATTAAAGATCTGGGAAAAGTAACTGATCTACTGCCATCTCACTATTGTTCATCTACTCAGCAGTCACTTTGTTGTTTTCAAAATGTGTTTCTATGTTGATAGTTTTAAGGTGAAGCAGTACTTCAGAGATTGTACCTGCATCCTGAATGACTGTATATTTAAGTTTTTTTTCCAAGGGCTTTCTTTGAGAAATAAAAGCAGGAACACTTGGAGAATTCACACTCTTTATGCACAGAGTAAATAATTTAAATTATAGATGCTCTCTATGGAAAACAGAATATATTTAGACCTAAGGCATTGGAAAAGAAAGATAGCTACTTTAGATTTATATCCTGAATAGAAGATACTTTGAAATTTTCAGGCAGGACTCACTGCAATGTCTACTATTATATTATTGTTTCCTGCCAATGACCAGATTATTCAGTCTGCCCAGGGTCACATACTGGATGTAAACTCATTTCCCCAGGGAAAATGCTAAGATGTGGCTAACTTACAGGGCTCTCTCTGCTTCTCATGCATTCTGAAAGTTACTTTGTCTCTTACCTTGACATAGTTAACCTTTTACCAGTTACTAAATTCCTTCTGTCTAACTCAACAGCCATCTTGTATTAGGACAGGAGAGTGAGCATTTCATCAACTTTACAACTTCGTCCAGATTGCAACACCAAAATTTCACACTTGAGTCCTAGTATAAACGTCCATAAGGACTTTGTGCCAGTATGTTCCCAGTCTCTTATGTGTGTTTACTGCCCCATTTGCAGAAAAGAGCCTTGTGCATGCCTGGATCACGTATATATATATATCCCAGCACTCACCAGACAGAGCTTAGAACGTATGCACAACATGCTATTTGGAATCAAGTGTGACTGCTTTAGGGGTAACTCCTGAATGGAGTATTTCTCTAAGTTAGTAACAATTGGGAGAGGATTGCAGTACTCTAACTTTCACAGGCAGAAAGATAGTTCTGGAAATGTTAGTGCAATATCCATCAGCAATAATTAAATATTAGAGAATAAGTAACACCTAATTCCTCTATTTGTATTACATGATGCCAGAAGGGAAATTGTAGATTTTGCAAACACACTGAAGCACAGTATATTAATAACAGCTTTCTACATAGGCTAACCTTGACTTTGTATGGCTGCTATGACTGTCATTGATTTGAGCCTTAGGAGTGCAGCAGATTGAATTACATGCTGTGATATTAGTCAGTGATATATTTAGCTTCTTTCTTGTCCATGTTCTTTCTGTAGACAAAGAGTTGTAATTTTATGAATAGGATTAAACAACTGTATCAGTTTGGAAAAACATTTTTTTTCTCCATGTTTAGTAAGAACTGATAACTATGACTATTTACTCTCTCAGCCAATTACAGCTGTTCTTTAACCTGTGAATTTCTATAACATGCACCTTTATCTACAGTGAAGGTAACGAAGATTTAAACTTACAGCTTCCCGTATACACTCATATGAGTGTATTTTCATGGAGCTTTTGTATTCTTGAATACAGAAAATATTTTAGGAAAAACAACTAATGTCAGATCACTGCAAATTAGTAACTGTTAAGAAATATTTAAAAATAGAACTATATTGATTTCCTCATGTGATACATATCCCCACCACCCCTTTCCTCTGCCTCCCTAATTCAAGACATTGTCAAGAGATTTTAAGCATTTCTGTACTATGTTCTAGGAGCAATAAACATCCAGACAGAGGGAAAGGGTAATAGCAAGGAGATATCAGCTGCAACACCACTTTTGAACTCACAAGCTATTATTTTTGTTGTTTACTGCTCTATTACCATTTTGATCTGATTTAGCCTGGATTTAACACCTACCTTTGTCTTTACTGCTTCTGAGAACAGGAAGAAAACTTTTCTGATCCCCTTTCAAGCTCCATCATCATCACTTCAGTAGAAGAATCATGAAGTTTCTTATCAGTCATGGATTTTTTTTTAATGAATATAGAATTCCATTGATATAGCTTCATTTCAGGTAGTCAGGATGTCAAATTATGTTCTAAGAGTAAGGTAATTTTAAAGGGCAATGGTGAAAGTATTGAATAATGGCATGAAATTCTTCTTTATGGTACCTGAAGTCAAAAGAACTACTGCTATCTCTCTCAGCAAGTTATTTTTTGATATACCACATCCACTAATCTCAGTAGAGAAAACAAAAGCCCACATTACTGGGGAAAATACCAAATATTAAATCCAAAAGGTTAAAAATAACTTTCAAATAAATTATTGGAATAAAAAGGCAGTACAGTAGCAAAACCCACCCCAACATTTTTGCATTACTTTGGAGAAGAAGAGAAAAATATGAGTTCTGTTTAATCTGACCATTCCCAAAGTATGGAGCTTTCTTCACATGAAAGCACCTTGCTAAACAGAGGAGACAAAGCTGCAGAAATAAACATAATGATAAAAAAAATCTAATGTAGAAAGTTAATAACTTGTAATAGTTCCATTTACTTGCAGCTAAACTATATCCTTATATTGTTTTAACACATTGGGACCATAGTGGAATTCCAGTCAATGTAAGCAGCCTGTGGCCAACAAGCGTTTCTATCATTGATAGACTCTTGCTGAATTACAGCCTTTCTTGTTGCATCCTGACCTGTAGATTGAGTGCTCTGCCTTTATCACTCTGAGATTAGATTACTCACTGAACACTGCACAGGGCTGCCAAGAAAGCTCTTCTGCTACTGAAGTGCAAAAGCAGGATTTGTTGTGTTTATACAATGAAAAAAAATCTGCCTACCACCTCTGAACTGGTAAGAATGAGTTAAATACTAAATTTAATTAGCTCCTCCCTCAGGATGTTACAGCAGACCTGGAAATATCAATCTTTCAGCATCTTTTATTATTGCCTTATATCTTGAGGTTGATTAAAACATGAATTCAGGTCTAACTTCAGAAATAAATACAGCAAACAATCTTGAGACTTTTGGTTTGGAATATTCCATTGATTTTTAATCTGTTGTCATTTGACAGGTACTCCAGTTTTAAAATTAAAGGAGGACTAACGAATTTGGTTTTCTATTTATATGAGATCATTTCTCAATTTAAAAAAAACAAACACTTCTCTAGAATTGAAATCAGTGTGTTCCTATCAACAGTTTAAAGAGATTCATGGTGAACACATACACATGGCTTGATCATTAAACCTACATTTTATCTAACAACTATGGCAAGTCTGACAAATAAAAATGAACTCAAATTAAAACATTTAAAACAAAGATCTGAAATTGGATCCAAGTAAATACTATAACAGTAAACTGAATGGCAAAATTAATTATTGCCACTCTGTAGCATTCTTAAAAGTCCAGTTTGTACCCCATGTTGTGGTTACTTGGACCTGCAGAGTATGCGCACCACAGGGCTGACCAGGGCTGTAGGTACATGAATCCTAAGTGATGCAATGGAAAAACTGGAACTAGGACACTGAATGGAGCAGCTCTCCATTCTTCTCTAATTGTGGACTGATTACTGAACACTAGCCATTACCAAAATTAATTAAGAAATAAAACCAATAGAAGTAATGGCTAGAACAATGGAGTAGCTTTTAGCTCCAAAGGGTTAAAACTCTCTAGACAGCTCGATGCAATTCAAATTGTGCCTCAATTTACAATTGCATGCAATGTGTGCCTATCAAGAAAGACAGGCTTTGAAAAGTTGGGTTTTTTATAACAAGCAATTCTGATGCACTTTATAGTTTTAAGTAATTTTATTAGTTTAGACATAGACTAAAACATTAAAACTGAAGCATAGTTTTTGAGAACTACGGTATCCTACACAAGCAAGAAAGTGGAAAAATGTGGTTTTGATGAGGACATAGAGAAAAGAAAATATGAAACAATCCATACGTTTATGACAGATTTGCTCTGAAAAACACATCTTTGGATATAAAATGTAAACTGTTTGCAAATACAGACTAAAAAAACCCGACTGGCATGACTAGTTTGTATGAATTTCTCATCAGAGCAAAGGATAGGGTCACAATAAAAGGTGATTATGCTATCTGCCTTAAAGCTAATGGCATATTTATTGTTTTTTCATTGGATGTTAGTGCGTGAGCTGTTATGGATCCAGAAACACACTAGAGCCTCTAAATGAAAGCAACAGATATTAAAATGCAAACAATTAAGACTATGACCTTATTTCCTCTGAAGATATAAAAAAATAGATAACAGAGAATTGGAAAATATAAGATTTGTAATGGTATCATGAAAAAGGGTACCCACGTAGGTTTAAAAGTTTTATCCAAATAACAGTCATTGAAGAGGATGGGAATTAATCCAAGTGAAGAAGAACTTTAGAACACTTAACGAGGAAAACGCAAAAATGTACGGCCATCCCAGTTTTCATATCCTTTAGAAAAGCTGATTTTTTTCAAGCTTTTAATTAAGAACAAAATCTCTTGGACTTTGCATTATAGTGCAACTGGGCTTGCTGCTGAGGAAAACCTGGTAGTTTTACAAAGAGGAAAATACAGTGATGTAGGCTGTTTGTAAAGTTTGGATTTTTTTTTTTTTTTTTAAGTCATGTGCCTCTCAGGATTCTCACCAGTATCCTTAAAAAGATATGCATAGTTTATGCACAGGAAAGTCTGGTTTACACAGACTCATTTGTTATGTGCTTGGTCCCTGAGTTTTTCACTGGAAACCACATTTTTTATAACCCGCTTAGATAAAGTTTTGATCGGAAGGAAAAGACTGAGCCAACAATCACAGTGATCAGAGGCTCCGGAGATCTTTTCGGGGAAAAAAAAAAAGCCATCAGAATAAAATTAAGCTAACAAAACCATTAATTGCATTCTCTAATATTTATACAAAGATATTTGAAGTGCAAAATGTATTTGTAAAAGGCACTAGAAGGAGACATTGCTGACCTATGAATAAATAAGGACTGGTGAGGATATCAAATATCTAGCCAGAGGATGATGAAATTCCCAGAAAAAAAAACCACCAAACATGTCTAAACTCCTTTCTTGAACAGCAAGCCCAGGGGCACTGCTGTGTAAAGTCCAAGAGACTTCATTCTTAATAAAAATCTTGAGAAACACAGATAATTAATTAAACAGATATGCTTCCAGGCAATAAGAATAGAACAATCTTTTAAGCAGATGTCTTCAAAAATGGTACTAGTGAGATAGCCTTAAATTATAGCACAGAAAACGAAGGTAAGTGCCTGCATGAGAAGTGCAGGAGCAGACAGTTGGGGCAGTGACCTATTTGTCAGTGGTCTAAGCCCATTAGTCAAAGCCTAGAATGTCAAATTTACGAGGTTACTCTGGCCTTTGTCGGCAAATACAAACATTTCATATCTTTATTTATGGGAGGCATAAACTACTTATTTCCATTGCCCCAGAGCGCCTGACAGCCTTCCTAGTCTTTTGAGAGAAAAGAGAATTATTTTTCTGTTACAAATGTATCCTGGAAAAGAAATGAAGTGTAAGTTTTCTATCACTTATACTGTGATTAATTTGCTTACAGTAGATTTTGTGTTGCATTTCATTTTCTTAGGGCTAGTTTCTGGCACTGTCAATCACACTGAATCATACAGAAATACTCAGTTATAGAAATCAGACATTTGTTAGAGCCCCAAAAGTAACAACATCAGCATGCATAAAATGGTCTTGTATTCCTTCTGGTTCCCTCACAATAGACAATTTCATAACATAAAGGAGTAGAATAACTTAAAGCTAAGATAAGTTTTGTTCCTCACTGGCTGGAGGCTTTGCTATCTTCACTCACCATCTTAGTAACGAGCCACAAAAGTCATACTGAAAGGTAAAGTAAATGCAGGTGCTGTGAAGATAATGAACAATGTGTGATCACTGACTTCTAGTGTATTAAGGTATTGGTGGCTTCAAATCTTGGATCCTGACGACCAGTTACCTTATTCAGACACAATACAAGTTGCAAAATTCAGAAACTTTGATGGCTTTGAAGGGGCTATTTGCATAATCCAAGTGTCTCCCAGCTGCAGCTCCATTGCACCCCGAACACACAGAAAGGCTGTTGAAGTCTGTATGGAGATAACCATACTATCTTTGTAGCACCCAGATATTCTCTGAGTAGAAAAAATCCACAGTTGTGTGACTGGAGAAGGCTTACAGTCCATTGTTTAGCCTCTAGTTGTACAATAACTGGCTTAAATGGCCTTCTTTGAAAATAAGACTACTGAATAGTTTAGTTAAATTTCATTTTTCCTCTCTTCTTCAGCTTCATTACAGACGGTCAGTTATTTAATTCAATAAAGCAAGTCTAACTCCTATAGTCTCTTTACTTTGTAAAGGACTTTGCATAATAAATGAAAAGGTTTTATTATTTGCACTCCATTCAGCGGAGAAAAGCTTCAACTTAAATAAAGCAATTAAAGGTGAGAAGAGAGTAATTTTCTAAAAACTCTCTCTGGTGGTTTTATCAGTAGGAGTCCTAAACCTTTAAACACTTTCACAGTAGCAATCTGTTCATTTATCACTTGCAGATTTTATTTTAGCAGTCCTACATCAAGACACTACTTCTAAATGTCATAGGCCTATAGGAGGCCTGACATATACCTAAGATACAAATTCTTAATTCTAACAACTTTAACAAATAGTAGCTACATTGTTTGAAGCCAGTTGGGCTCCACGAGGCTTTATTTAGAGTTTTAGCCTGTGATATCCTGGGTAAGCAATATATTTTTTTCTTTTGAAGTAAAATTCACAACTGTCACAGAAAACAAAGAAAATCTGAATCGGCACGTAAACTATATTTGCCATCAATAGTTAATTCAACAGAGGATGCTATAAGCTGTTCAGATATATACAATTCTTGACTATTTACTGATGCTTAGATACAAGTCCTTTTGGAGAAAGCAGCTCACCTACATCAGTATACTGTTCTTTGAAGATATTTCATTTTCATTGAAAGTACAAATACACACAAGCTACGGAGCAACAATGAAAAGCCCTCCATGACAAATAGAAACTCATTTAGGTCACCAAGTGTTATATACCCCAAAACTTTCAGATAAAATTAAATAATTTCCTTATATTTCTGTCATTTATGAAGTAACTCTAGAAGACTGCTAGTTTTAGTCCTAAAAGAGATTAAAAAAAAACCAAAACAAAACAAAACAAAAAAAAAAAATAGGACAGTTGGATGCTTGCAGTGGAGAAAACAGAGAATTTCAACAAACAGCACTCTCTGCCATGACCTCAGGTTGTTAGCTCTGTTATTTATGCTAATTCCTATGGAGTAAGTACTAAAACACAATATGACAAAATAAGTATGAATCAGAACTAAAATCTAAAACATGTAAAAAGACTAAGTATATAGCCATAAACAAAAAGGCTCACAGAAGTGCAACAGACTTGACAACACTTCAAACTAACAGACAAGAGACAATAACATTTTTTTTTAAAGTACCTTATTAATTGCATAAAGCGACCCAGAATTTTAGATGAAGTTCGTTATGAACTCATACTTCTGTATTGCAACACTATGTTTGAGGAGCGAAAAAAATAACTCCATTTCACAAAAAGCAAAAAAAATGGGAGGCTTGTTTCAATTGATAATAATAACCAAATGTGGAATTTCCCATTGTATTCAAAAATCTTAACAATTTAAAGAAGTGTCATATATGCGTATTGATTTCAATTGAAAGCAGTCTTGTTCAGCAACAGGTAGTTTGAAAATAAAGTACTCGCCAAAACAGAAGTAAAAGAAAATGACCAGAGACGGCTACCTTTTGAAGGATAGTTCCTAAACAACAATTTAGATATTCTACCCAATTTTTTGAATTTAGTTAGGTAATTCTGATGCTGTACAAAATGGATGTGAAAATGAAAATACACTTTAAGGAAAGTATCAAAAAGAGAAAACATGCACGCTGAGAAACTGAAGCATGCAATGTGCGTTTTGTTTGTTTCAAGATAAAACATGAGCTTTAATTAATAAGTGATTACTTTGAAGAAATATTTTCACTTTTTGTTTCCTTCAGCAAGCATAAAGAAATCAAAACTAGTTGTAAATAAAGAACAGATTTATTTCTTCTGAATAAATTGTCAATATCCTTTCAGAAGGCTTAATGCTCAGCCTTGGACATGCATTTACCCACGGTCAATACCCACACCTAAAACCTTCCTTACAGTTTTACTCTTGAAATGTACCCACTTTCTAGTTAGCTCATGTTCTTGTCCTTATCCCCATCCATTATGTGCACCTTCTACTTAGAGATTCCAGCCAGTTCTCTCATGACTCTGAAAGCACAATCCAAAATCCTCTGTGTTTTACAGCCTTAGTGTTGAAAAAAAATCGAGACAGTTTATATCAAGAAAACACTGAAAAGCTCTTTACAATAAAGCTTTGCTTATTGTAAACCTACAAGAAATTCAAGTTCCTCCTAGGTGCTGAAGAACTTTATTGATTGCGGCATGCAGAAGAGGGAGGCCTTTCTACATGGCTTTAAGGATAGCATAGTATGGTTGTAGCTAAGGTGCCACCAAATGTTCTCCTTCCCATTCAACATCCTACTTTTGATGCAATCCTACACAAAATCATTAAGATGGGATTTTTTTTTTCTTTTCCTTTTACAAGCTCATGCTTAACTACAAAGAACAACGTCACAGAAATTGTCCAAAATGTCTGATTTCGACCATACCAAAGCCAAAAGGGAAACAAGTTAAGAATGTTTTTAGTTATTTCACCATTACACAACACTAATAAAACACCTTGATCCATTTATATATATAATGCAATAAGACTGAGTATTCAAGTTCTGTTCATAACAAAAATCCTAAAGAAATTGGACAAGTCATTTACTACTAATTCCATGCATTGCTTGTGATATAAGAACTCAGAATGCACACAGAATGCTTACTTACTAGTGATTTCTCAGTGAGGGTGCTCGACTTCAAAACCAGTAAATAAACAGGAAAAAAATATTATCTTGCAGTGATGTAATATATACTTACTAAGAATAATAACCTACAAAACTGTAAAGAAAAATGGTGCCCTTTTTTCAGATTAAGACCCAGACAATAGTTATTTGTGTATCAATTCATCAAGCATTTGTAAGACTAATTTGTCTTATAAAAATATTTTGAAGTCAAAGAAGTTTGAGATGCATTCCATTTTATAATCTAGCTCTACACACATCTGGGTTTGAATTTTGCTTACACTGCAATATTTTTCATTGCACTGTAACAATGTTAATGAGTCTTAAGTTAGACATAAGGTATGTTTACAATGTGCCCCTTCATTGCTCTCTAGTGATAGTATACTGGATTTAAGTTATTGAAACACATCCATTAAAGTCAAAAGCAATAAATGCATACATCAGTTTTTGCACATGTTGAAGAACTTTGCTAATTAAGGAGAAGTAAATTCAGTATCTTGCAGAAATTAACTTTTTATTTCAGTATCTTGATCAAATATAGAAAACTTAATGTAAAACAGACAGTCCTCATGGAGTCCTTATGGGAGGGTTTGTAGCTGAACAATGCAAAGAATGGGATTGTTAACAAATTTGGTATTATCAAAACTCCATGAACAGTCTCTTAAATATTTACTGTAATTTCTATACAAAATTTAGCCTACAGACAATAACATCATAGTTCAGATTTAAGTCTTGAATGGCTGACACTCTCAGGAAAATGAGAGATTTATTACACATACATATACTATTAAAATTTCAGCATTGCTTGCTTATTCTGTACTGTATCACTTACTTTCTACAAATATTGATTCCAATAAAAAGAGAGGTGCTGTTTCCCTCTGTGCTCCCTTATTTCTGCTTCCATTCCACTGCTCTAAGCACCATGGATGGCTTTGAAGCTTGTGCAGAAGTAGGAGAAAGCTACTTCAAATTAGCTGACTGTTCCCTGCTAACATAACACAGGAGCCAAGAAGAAAAAGAAAAAAATAAGAAGAAACCTTTCTCCTTGACCTGTGATCCAGCTGCCACTGCCAGTACAAAATATTGCACAGTGCAAGATTTGCCTGAGTTCTGAGCTCATGGGGAGCCTGGAGGTCATGCCACTCAGGAAAGATGGATCTCTCGGGGTCATTCAACTTCCACAGCTCAGCAAGATACGGAAGCTGAGAGGCCTTCCTTGTCACAGCAGCAAGATACTGCAGAGCTTATAAGTGAAATCTTGCAGTCACAAGAGGAAACTGCTGCCTCTCAGGTGAGGGAAGCTTTCAGAACTGAATGATAGATGTGAGGCAGGAGTCCCTACCTTACTGTCCCTGCTGAGCTCAGCATCCTTACTTCTGTTTAGCTGTAGTTATCTATAGTCTCATTTTTCCCTATGTTTTCTTCCACTTTAAGCATTGTACATCATTAAAAAATATATATATTTGGCATCTGTTTTGTGTTTTTCTTCTATAAGAAAAGGAAATTAGTATTTTAGACTAATTAGTATTGCTTTAATCTGCAAACACTGCTTTGGAGTAAAGACAAGCAAAGGGGAATACTATTGCTAGCCTGTTCTCAAGGCAAAGGTAAAAGAATGATGCAAAAGTTACAATCTTCCTTCAGCTCTCCATTTTAGTCTCAGGTAAAAATGTTCAGTACAACACACTTTCCAAGATAGTTGTCTTGGAAACCATGCTTTTAAAGTGTGCTATTAAACTGAAATGGGGAAGTGAAGCATCTACCTTCTTCACAGGCCAAGGCCACTGGAGAAGACTGGTAAGCTTGGAGACTGTTTTGCACAATCACGGTACTTCATCCTGTGGAACTGTCAGTGCTGAGGATTACTAAGGACAAGATATTACCTTCCATTCTGCATGCAGGCTTGGTTGTAAACTGCCTCTTAAATGAGCCAGACTTCTAAGAAGACTATGTATACATATGTATATGTATAGATATACACCTTTAAAGATGTATAAACATAGATACACAGCATTGAAACATCTTGGTAATCCTATTTTATGCTTCTGTTGTAATTTCTCTATAGCTGTCCCTACAAAGCAGTAACGTGTATGGTTTTATGGCTTTTTGACCTGTGAGTTGAGCCTGTATTGATTAATCCTATTTTATGCCATGGTGCCTTCATTTTGACGTGACTTCCTTCCTGAAATAAAAGCTTCTGTACTGATCTATATTGCTTTGATGAAGAGTAGGCATGAGTGAAACTTTCAGTACCTGTGATTAGACTATGAGTAAATCCAGTAATATTAGGAGCTAAAGTAGATTTTCATTACTAGTTAATTCTTCTGAACACCAGTTTCTTGGTGGCAGTAGCAGACGCAGTGTTTTGTCATCTATTACTTCCACTGTCATAGGCAAAGGACTCCAAATCTTTTTTTGCAATTAATATCTAAGGCCAAAACAATACATTTCCATGATACTATTCATAGCTGCTTCTTTTTTTTACTACTTGATTATAGCAAGATATAACACTATAGTAAACTTTCATATTATATCAGAATAATGCCTTGCTTTCTCACAAGTACCCCTCCTTGATCTAGCTGTCACCTTCATTTTTGTAACAACATAAACAAATAAAGATGTTCGTGCTTATCAAGAAAGAGATTGGAAATATGAACTGAATACACTCCAGAGACTCAGAAGCAGGAAGGAAAAGAAAATAAACACTCCTTCTAATAAAAGTTTGTTGGTTTTATATAATGTCATTACTTTTGGGGGAATCAGGGATCCTTAATGGTTGATATTGGTAATACAATAGAAACCAAAAAGAATGATCCACTTCATAAATATAAGTTGTGAAAAAAAGGCACATTTCCTCTCTTCAGCTATGTTAATAGTTGCTTTAAAATTAGTCTGCAGTCTAAATGAAGCATGTGAGTATGTTTGATAAAGCTACACGGAAAGCTAAGCAAAATAAGAAACATGTTGAACTAATGAACACGAGCAAAGAACAATTCTCAAAATATTGGATGTATTTTTTTGAGGAGAATAGAAAATACATGTCAGCAGAAAAACTACTTACCTAATTACAAACTATGTCTAGATCACAGAAACTTTGAATGTACGTATATTTAGACATTTCACTATTACACTACAGGACAGGTACATGCCAGACATTAGAGAGCCTTTCAGTATTGAAGCAGAGCTAATTTGCTGTCATAGCTTCCTAGTTGTGATTTCAATTGCTCTTACGGTTGCGAAAGACAGGCTCTTCCTGAATGGACTTATTCCACTTGTTTCGGAAGAGAATTATTTTCTTCTAAAAAAAAGAAAAAAAAGTTTCAAGTACAAAAAAGCATTTTGAAGCTAGAGTCTTAATTTATAATTTTAAAAGGTATTTTGGTATCTAAAAATGCTGTTGTGTTTTTAAGATGCTCTTTTAGACTTTACGTAAAATAGTTACCAAAAAAATTATTCTAAAATCAAAAAAACACTACAAAAGATCTATAGTAACAGGGCTTAGTATGTCAACAACAAAATGAATGGCAAAGATATATATAGAAGATTCATAGCTATGAGAGGTGCTATAATACTGAGTTGTTCCTATCATGCATTCTAGAATGCAGAAAGTTCAGAAAAATGCCTGTAATGACTAGAAAGGAATATAATAGTGTTTTTCCAGATCAGTTAAACTATGATTTAAATTCCTAATCTAATTATAACCTTTTGAAATGAGATGTTTGTTTATAAATGATTCTTCAATATTTTACTTGGAAATTTTTACTTACACATTTGGGAAAATAAATGGTCTTTTTCTACCAAAGGTTGTTTTTTCTTCTCTAATCCTCCTATTAAAAGCCACTTGTGTTTGAATAATTAAGATGGTAATTTTTTTTCATATTTTTTAATAAACAACTATATCCAGAATCTGTATTAGCATATTTGATTCAGTTGATCCATTTGGATGAGAGAAACTCACTTAGTACTAGTACCCAAGTTAATCGCAAGTTGCAAACTGTTCTATTAGCTCAGCATAAATCCATAACTGCTCTGATTCACTTGAAAAGTTGACTTAAGTTTCTTTCTTGATAGATTTTTGTAAACTCACTTTTAGGCTACAGAAAGCATTTCCCCCCCCAGTAGTCACACTGTCAACTGTATCTAAAATATGCTTTATGTCAAGGAAAGCTTGTATATGTATCACAAAGTCTCAGTGAAAATGTAGCTTAGTCAGAAATAAAGCACTCTCTTAGTGTATGACGATATAATTAATCATCTAGAGTTTGAAAAAAATAACATATCTCCTTTTGTAAAGAAAAAAAATGTCTTGGCAATTCAAGCTGTGTGGAATGCTACATTATAGAGATTTGAGGATTTGGCTTTTTATTTCCCTGCACTATGAGGAAGTAGGAGGCAACGTTGCAAACCATTCAGTGATGCAGCAAGACAAAATGAACTGCTTCTTACTAACTTCATCCAAGTGGTAAAGAGTGTCATTAAGTTTAGAGGGAATATATGTCTATTGATTTTATGTCAGAGTATCAGGGACTTCAAGAAAATGGAGAGAGCCAAGACCCTCTTCAAAAGTGAACTGTAAGAAGTAAGCTAAAATGGGAATAACAGGGAATAACGAAGACAGAACATGAGTAACTCTTACTAAGTGGCCACCTCTACATTAGTTCCACAGAAAGCACTGAAGAGATCACTAGCTTATTGCCGGCGATAACATGCAATCATAGTTTATAAATCAAAATCATGTTCATCTTTCTTTCCAGCTACTCTGCCTTTATAGAAAGCAATTCTAAACCCCTTGCTCCAAGATTAGAAACTTACTTCTAATTTCCAACTGAAAATAATTTACTTTTTTTATATTTTTTATTTTTAGTATTCTTCCTCAAGGTACACATTTCTTTTCTCTCTTTTGCTAGTGGAAATACCTTCTCAGTTCATGCAGGGCTTGCAATGCTTCTTTTCATGAGTGTTCAATGATATTCTCTGACTCATCCTCTGATTCTTCTTTCTTTTCTTCTTCTATATTTCCAAAAGATAAGGCTCATAACAATTTCTAAAAGAAATTCCTTAGTCCCTCCGTGTGTATCATTGCACTTCTCAATATCCTATTCCTGTGCAAAACATTCTACAAGTGTAAAGAAAAAAAATAATACATGTTCCCTGTATTGTTTGCTGTCCAAATTTTGATATGAAAGCCTAGAGCATTAGTTTACTTTCCCTTAAAAAACATTCTGCTTAAAGCTCTAACAGAAGTTCTGTTATCCCATGGCTCTCAAAGCAGGATAGCCTGCTGACTGAAAAACTCACACCCTGAGAATCAAATCCAGCACTCAGAATAACATTTACATGCCGATTTCTCAGGAAAAAAAAAAAAAAAAAGGTTCCTCCTACAGTCACTATTTACAGAAGTCGAGACTTACTAACTCTCATGCCAATATTTCCCTTGATGGTAAGGAGAGAAACCCTAGAAGGCTAAGACTGCTTAGTCTTTTCTAAAGGAATTATCAGAGGCAGACTGACGCTAAGTGCTCAGAGACTTTGTATAACCTTGATCTGTAAGCTCATTCTGTGTGAGAAGTCCCAATTTGCAAATATATTGGCCTGCAGTGCCTGTCTTAAAGGGATAATATGGAAGAAAAAGCAATTCAACGTAATAAATATTTTAGATTGGGAGCTTGCATGGTAACATATACTTCAGTTGGCAAAACCGTTGCATATCTCTATTCCACATTGCATCATCCTCTCTAAAGAGGAAAATTCAGTACTGATGAATGCACATGTGGATTATTATTTACTAAAAAGATCCTAAATTACACTAAGAGATTTAGACCCACCATATGTTGTAACATTAACACTTTATATGGCACTATTGTCATCATTTAAGCTGCTGTCACGACATTTTACTGCAGACACAATCCTAAATATGTGCTTAGAGTAGATGGAACTACGTAGGAAACCACATATTTTGAAAAGGATATGGAAATTTTTGGTAGATTAGTAAAAGATACATTCCTTTGGATAACACCGCTCAAATGATTTACATGGAACAAGGAAGCACTATCAGAAGTCCTTTTTAACAGAAAACCGATACAGTTAAGCAAGGAGAAGTTAGACACATGGCACAGCTAATGAAAGGAAGCAGAAAGCAAAAGGAGAAGGTAACAGTGAAGGGAGGAAGGGAATTAAAAAAGGGACCAGAGAAAATGAACAGAGAGATAAGCCAACAGGGAAACCACATATATGAAGAAGAATGAAAACAAAACTATAGGAAAGAATTTAAAAAGCAAAATAAGCCAAGGGGAAAAAAAAAAAAGTGTTAACAAGTGTTAATTAGGAATAAGAAAGATGAAAAGAGTATCACAGAAAAAATAAGAGGCAATATGAGAAACAGAAGATGAAGAAACATGGCCTTGGGCTCACTACTATTAATTTAATTACTAGTGATCTTCCAGTCTCTTGACTTCTCTAAAAGCTACAAGGCTATTCCTGCTCATTGCAGAACTTCCCAGAGTAACGTTAGCTTTCAATGACTCTCTGGCCTTTTTAACTATAGGATTTCAGTCCCTGGGGTTTGGGATTGCACAATGGCTCAGAATAAATTGTATTTTACTACAGTTACAAACTTCAGTTTAGTGGGATAGACAGATTAGGAAAATGACCCCCAAAATAATTTTTTTTTTTCATATAATAATCCTATTTTTTTCCATAAAGCAAACTCCAAGTTTTGCTTGATTTTTTTTTTTTTTTTTTTT
>WHYT01017398.1:950501-963775 GCA_009806455.1 Tetrax tetrax | reverse complement strand
AATTTTTGCTTTATTTTTTTTTTTTTTTTTTGACCACTGCTTATAGTGGTTACCCTCAGTGCTTCTTCAAAGATTGCAGTATTTCTGCATCTACTGGAGATTCTTCAAATCAATTTGCAAAATCTTGGGGTAAATGTTGCTTCTAAAATGGTGGAGAATGCAGGTTCAATTTGAAGCCTGTTAAATGAGACTGCAACAGTTTAAAAGACAGCTAAATATAGTCCTACACATCACTGTAGTTCATTTCAGCTGGAGTACCAGTTATTCATATTCTATTACTCATAATTTCAAGCAACTGGAGGGAAAAAAATTCATTGACCTTGAACAACCTCAAATAAATTTGGTCTATAAACTTTGATATATCCTTCCTTCTGACTGCAATACCTTTTTCAATATGCAAGTTCTCTTCTAAGAATAATAAAAAATGACCATTTCATCAAGCTTTTGAAACTACTGAGATTGAAATTTTAACGGAAAAAAAGTTCACTATGGTGCATGGTGACTAGTATTACTTACTAATTTTACGCAAAATGACATGCCAAATTAATTAGCGATGAGCTATTTTAGAGGATATATGCCAAACCTCAAATTGTTTAGGACAGAAGTAGCATGGTATTAAATATTTAACATGCTGTGGGATGTTCTGGTTACACTGGTCAATCATTAATTTCCTTTGATCCCTAGAAAGTAATTTTTGTCGCACTCAGCTGTAACTGATTGCAAACAGCTTTTATATTCAGGCTCCTAATGTAACTTTTCCCCAGTTGCTTTCCTCTGATTGAACCTATTTGTAGTTATACACTTTATCACACAGCACAGGACCACTGCTTTTCTATGACTATATACTAATAGTCAATATTACATGTTAATATGATTTGCATTTATAGTGTTATTCTGAAAGAAATTCCAGACAGTAATGGCAAATATCTTAAATCATCAATGGAAATTGCGGAAAATCACAGATATGGAAAATATTTCTTGTTAATCTGTAATAACTAAGAGTAATCCCAATATTTTACACTTGAAGCAAAAATATAGTTATTGTAAGCAGACTTTTTTACTTCAGTCAGGATATTGTAAGCACACATTTTGTATAAGTCTGTATTAACACACTATTACTAGCACATTAATTATTACCATTTTATTGATTTGTTTCTAAATCAGGGAAATAGTTTTCCTTTAAAGTAGTCCTCAACCTCGCTGTCACTAGATTTCTGGAGGGGAAAAAAGTGCTTTATAGGGTGGAGGGTTTTTTTTGCTTTTTAAAAAGATTCTATTATTATGAAAACCAAACTATATTTGAAAATGGTGAAAAAACAGTTCAACCTGGGAAAGCGAACATTTTGAGTATTAAATTTAAATAACTGCAGAACATTATGACTACATTATTATTATTTGATCAACATTTCAAAACAGTAATATAAAATTTTGCAGATGTTTATCAGAAAAATATTTCCCAAATATTCAATGAGAGAATAAATTTATACACATTTTATTTGAACCACTATAGCAATTTTTAACAGATATTGCAAAAAAAAACCTATAGCAGAAAGCATTAGTTACTAACTTTTCATAAGCTTAGATATACTGTAATTTTAGTTGCTCTTTTCAAGTAGATCTTCAGTTAACAAAGCTTTAGCATAACAATATCTACATCGAAAACAGAAGGAAAGAGGAGAAGCCATCCTAAGTAAACCGCTCCTTTGCAGTGCTTGCTATCAGGCACCGGTGAACAGGGATAGGTGATCAGCTGGAACAATAAGCTCTTCTCTCATTAGTCAGATTCAAGTATGATTTATATCCTATGTCAATTTTGGAAAGACATGTAATCTTGGAATCAGCATCACCTTCCTCCCTTCCCATGGAGAAGGAATCTCTTATAAATTTCCAGGTTCTGACACTGTAAATACAGTTTCAAGAGTCTTCTGAAAAAGCCTAGTTACTATCTTCAGTATCTCATCTGGTTACTATCTTCAGTATCTCATAACCACTCCCATCTTGTTCTATTATAATAGATTGGCTCCTGAAAGTTATTACTAGTTAATTTTCCACTTTTTATTTCAGCCCAAGGGCTTCACTTTGACCTTCAGACTTAAAAATGTCTGTATGAAAAGGATGCATCTATCAGTCAATCTTTTCTCTTTTTTATGAAAAAGAATAATACAGGAATGTTAACATGATGGAAGCATCTTTTATTTCTGTTTTTAAAAAGCTTAGAACTTTTCTGTAAAGCTGTAACACTGTGTTATACATAAGAAAACAAGGGCTTTATTTCTGATTCTCTACCATTTATCCCTTACTTGTCTCTCAGACTATTTCATATCTAAACTAATACTGAAATCATACAGAACTTGAGATCTGATTACTTCAAATAACTGTCTCACTATAAAAAATGAATATATTTCACTATTTTCAGGTCCAAATAATAACTGGTAGGGCACTCAGTAAGTATGACCTTTCTAGGGAGTTAATGGAAAGGAAGGAGGAAAAACTGAAGACATGTAAACTTTTCATATTCCTTACTTACATTGTGAAGTCTTTAACTCCCTGACAGTGTCAAGATTTTAATGGACCATTACATGTCCGAAATGTAAAAAAACTCCTATGAATATCATGTTCACCAAAGCAGTCCACTTTTTTTTTTTTTGTTTTTTCTTCTTTGTTTAGGAATTCTTCCATTTAATAGAAACATCCGTATAAGCAAAGAGATGGTATGACATCATTGTCCTGACTTAGCAAAACAGGTAGTGGTAAAGATTACCATTAGTACTCAAATGTTGAACATATTGGTAAATTTCTTGGATATTTTATTATAGCAAGTTGTACTTAAGAGATGCATTGTACTGTATTACCTTATTTAAACATCATCTTAATTAGAAATGTGGTATATTTAAAATAAATTAATATACCTTTTCATTGTGACACAAATAAAATTGTCACTGATTCATTAGTAATTTGACATTACAAAATGAACACAGGAAGCTTCATAATGATAGCATGAAAATATACGTGCTATTTGGTACTGAAGAAATTCCTCTATGCAATATTCATCATTTCTCTGTTTGCACATAGCATAGCTCTGCAGTTCAGGCATTAGTTACAGAAAGATTCTTGAACATGTTTGAGTGTAAATTTTGCTTTTTTAAGAAAATATTCTAGGATTATTTCTGAATGCATAGAAGAAAATATGTCAACATTGTCTGTTTTCCTGGACTTGTCCATCCTACTAGCTTCCTCTAACAGTTCAGTCTCTACACTGGTGGATAAGGGAAAGGCTGTTGATGTGGTCTACCTGGACTTCAGCAAAGCCTTTGACATGGTCTCTCACAGTATTCTCCTAGGGAAACTGGCTGCCTGTGGACTGGGTAGGTATAACCTTCTTTGGATAAAGAACTGGCTAGGGAGCCATGCCCTGCGGGTAGTAGTTAATGGAGTCAAGTCCAGCTGGCTGCCTGTTACAAGTGGTGTCCCCCAGGGGTCGGTACTTGGGCCCATCTTGTTCAATATCTTTATTGATGACCTAGATGAGGGGCTTGAGTGTACCCTCAGTAAGTTTGCAGATGACACCAACTTGGGTGGTGGTGTTGATCTGCCTGAGGGTAGGGAGGCCCTTCAGAGAGATCTGGATAGACTGGATCGCTGGGCTGAGCTGAATGGGATGCGGTTCAACAAGGCCAAGTGTCGGGCCATAATAACCCCAAGCAGCGCTATAGGCTCGGGGCTGAGTGGCTGGAGGACTGTGAAGAGGAAAGGGACCTGGGGGTGTTGGTTGATGCTCAGCTGAACATGAGCCAACAGTGTGCCCAGGTGGCCAAGAGGGCCAACGGCATCCTGGCCTGCATTAGAAATAGTGTGGCCAGCAGGAGCAGGGAGGTAATCATCCCCCTGTATTCGGCACTGGTGAGGCCGCACCTCGAGTATTGTGTTCAGTTTTGGGCCCCTCACTACAAGAAAGACATTGAAGCCCTGGAACGTGTCCAGAGAAGGGCAACAAAGCTGGTGAGGGGTCTGGAGCACAAGTCTTATGAGGAGCGGCTGAGAGAGTTGAGATTGTTTAGTCTGGAGAAGAGGAGGCTCAGGGGAGACCTTATAGCTCTCTATAACTTCCTGAAGGCAGGTTGTGATGAGCAGGGGTTTGGCCTCTTCTCCCAGGCAACAAGCAGGACCCGAGGTAATGGCCACAAGTTGTACCAGAGGAGGTTTAGGCTGGATGTGAGGAAAAACTTTTTCTCACAAAGAGTGGTCAGGCACTGGAATGGCCTGACCAGGGAGGTGGTGGAGTCGCCGTCCCTGGCAGTGTTCAAGAGGCGGCTTGATGAGGAGCTACAAGATATGATTTAGTAGCTCTGGCAGCAATGGTAGTGGGAAGATGGTTGGACTAGATGACCTCATAGGTCCCATCCCACCATGTGATTCTATGATTCTATGATTCTATATCTTAGATGTGTAAACTGCTCCAAGTACGAATTTATTTCTCTCTATTTTGTTCCGTTTGTCTTTTTTTTTTTTTTCTCTCATCTTAGTAAGTCACCAGGAGGCTGTGCGAAACATAATGTGTACCAGCTCCTTTCAACTACTTTTCCAGTTATATTTCATCCATTTGGAGAAGTTCCAGACTTTGCTAGTCTGGAAATTCTCTTCTGACGCAAGTCAAATCATCCTTACTGTCACTCTGCTCCAAACATTCAACTGTCTGTGATGACAGTGACAGTCCTATAATTGCAATTCTCCCTGCTACTTTTCTTTTAATAGGTTGGGAAAATTCACAAGGTAAAGAAGATATGTTAACCACTCCAAACTCTTTTCCCTAGTGCTGACAGCATTCTCAAAGAGTTACTAAATGAGAACAGATAAGCTAAAATACCAGGAAGAGACAGCATGCTCACCTCAGTATTTTCTGTACTTTCCTGGTTTCTAGTCCTGCAGTCTTTTGTAAGACATTTCAACTCGTGATTTCAGAAAGTCATGGGAACATAACAGATGCATTGTGATGAATGAACATTCCCTGGTATTGATAGATTCCCCACTGGATTTTTTTTTTGTGTGTTCCCCCCACCCCAAAATCTAGGAAGCTGGGGTTATATTATATTTGGAATATTTTTTTTCTTTATTTGTGGGGATGGAAGAACAGAGGCTTCCTGTTCCCATGAGAATACAGAATTTTCTTTAGAGTCTTTCTCTAGAACAGTTGAAAGAATGATAGAGATAGTAAAATCAGTTTTCTCCTGCATATGAAACAACAAGTAGATGAAACTTTAAGACAGCATTTTTGTTAGTGACTAATCAATAACTTCAACTTGATAATTTATTTAGTAAATTGATATGATTTTTCTACTTTCACAATATACACAAACAGATTATGATGTTCTCTCATTTACTCATCAGTTGAAATCATTTGCCAAATTCTTCTATGTGATACTTGTAACTCAGTATTGACTGTGAAGGGATCTCTTCAAGCCCTACACATAGGAGATGTTTTTTTTTTTGTGAGATAGCTCACAGGGTAAAGCTTCTTCACTGAATGGATGAGTGCCCAAGCATTTGTGGTGGGCTGACCGTGGATGGATGCCAGATGCCCACCAAAGCCGCTCCATCACTGCCTTCTTCAGCTGAACACTGGAGAGAAAATACAGCAAGAGGCTCGTGGGTTGTGATAAGGACAGGGAGAGATCACTCATGCGTTACCACCATGGGCAAAACAGACTTGGAGAAATTAGTTTAATTTATTACCAAACAAATCAAAGTAGGATAATGAGAAACAAAATCAAATCTTAAAACACCTTCCCCTAAGACCTCTCTTCTTCCTGGGCTTAACTTTACTCCTGATTTTTCTCTACCTCCTCCCTCCCAGCAGCTCAGGCAGATGAGGGGAATAGGGGTTGCGGTCAGTTCATCACATCTTGTTTCTGCTGCTCCTTCCTCTTCACGGGGAGGACTCCTCAGGACTTGTCCTGCTCCAACGTGCAGGTCCCTCTCATGGCAGAGTCCTCCACAGACGTCCAATGTGAGTCCTTCCCACAGGCTGCAGTTCTTCACAAACTGCTCCAGTGTGAGTTCCTTCTACTGGGTGCAGTCCTGGAACAGACTGTTCCAGCATGGGTCCTCCACGGGGTCACAAGTCCTGACAGCAAACCTGCTCCATCATGGGCTCCTGTCTCCACAGGCCACAGATCCTGCCAGGAGCCTGCTCCAGTGCAGGCTTCCCACAAGGTCACAGCCTCCTTTGAGTGCATCCATCTGCTCCAGCATGGGGTCATCCACGGTCTGCACACAGATCTCTGCTCCACTTGGGTTGCAGAGAGACAGCCTGCCTCATCACGGGCTGCACCACCAACTGCAGAGGAATCTCTGCTCTGGCACCTGGAGCACCTCCTCCCCTCATTCTTCACAGACTTTGGTGTCTGCAGAGTTGTTTCTCTCATGTATCCTCACTCCTTTCTTCAGACTGCTACTAATGTTGCACAGTTTTTTTTTTTCCTTCTTAACTATGTTATCACAGAGGCACTACCACTGTTGTTGTTTGACTTCTCCTCCACCACCGGCATGTCTATCTTAGAGCCGGCCAGCATTGGCTCTATTGGACACGGAGAAAGCTTTTAGTACCTTCTCACTGAAGCCACTCTCGTAGCCCCACTGCTACCAAAGCCTTGCCATGCAAATGACAATTCTAGCAAAAATATGTATGTGGATTTCAATTTTGTTCTGTACACATTTTTAATGGACATAATATCATAGTCCATGAACTTTATGTTTTGGAAAAAACAAAGGTTCACTCTATAATGAGGATAGGAGCAAAACACCAGTAAGAACACCAATGATATCTGCATTATACAAAGTCCTGACACAACCTACAAGTTTTCTATAGATAATCTTAAGTAGATAACTATATTATAAGCTGATTTCAAGTTGTTTCATTAAAATACAGATCTTTCTGACTATGGCAATTATTTATATGCAATAGTTTTTTTGTAGGGATAGAGCTTAACTATATGAATAATGAAAACAAATCAACACTTAGTAATATAAGCATGGAACAAATTCAGAACTGACAGATGTCAAATCAGAGTCATCAACATCAAGAGCACAGTTTTGTGGCACTAAATAATAAGTAAACCACCAGACCTAGGCCACACTACGTCTTTTTCATTAATAATTCATTATCATTACAAAATACAATGACTGAAGCAGACCATAAGCGAAAGAAGGAATGACAAAAACGAATGATGAAAAATAAACAATTAGCAAAGAATATAAAGAATGCATCTTAAGTATAAGCACCTATGCCCTGGAAAGCAGTGATTTTTTGATTTAGACTAAGGCAAACCAGTGTACATAGAACTGCAGCAAAAAGGTGTATTTTTAAAAAAAATATATAAAAAGGAGAAATGCTTAGATTTAATCAGTGCATAAGAAATTTGTGACACTAACACTATAATACTGTATGCAAAAACAATATTAGGATTTTAAATCTAGATAACCTGAAAAAAACTCACAAAAGCAATGGAAGGATGTAAAAAAATGCTTTAGAATGAGAAAAGGAAACATTAAAGGACTAACATATTCAGCTTATTAAGAAACACAGAGGTGTTCTTCCTTCATAAACAGACAAATACTGCCTGCATATTAAAGAGCATTTTAACCTAATTAAGGTAAAATTGCCTTCTTGGAAACATAATCCCTGGTAATGTAGAATTTCCATCCACAGAAAACTGTCCTGGTTTTGTGTCGTGGCGGGGAGCTACGGTCGCAGCTTCTGTGAGAAGCTGCTAGAAGTTTCCCCTGTGTCTGGTGGACCTGGCCAGGCCTAGGGCAGACCCGTTGCTGGCCAGGGCCAAGTCAACTGGTGACAGCAATAACGCCTCTGTGATAATGTATTTAAGAAGGGGAAAACAATCAAATAAAAAGGAGTGAAGAAACAGAAGTGGGGGCAGAGAGGGGAGGTGAAAATCTTGTGGTCCTCATCCTCTGGCCTCCCATCAGGTGGCCGTCTAGGCCCAACTCAGCCTGGACGATCTGGCTGAGAGAAGTGAAGAGAGGAGATGTGAGACAACGTGAGAAGTGTCTGCCCGAGAATTTCTTGTGAGAGGAATGACTGCAGACATCAAGGTCAGTGAGGAAGGAGGGAGAGGAGTAATGTTGCTCCTGACAGAGATTCCCCCACAGCCCATGGTGCAGCCCGTGGTGAGGCCGGCTGTCCCCCTGCAGCCCATGGAGGCCCATGGAGGAGCAGAGATCCACCTGCAGCCCTTGGAGGACCCCCACGTCGGGGCAGGCAGATACCCAAAGGAGGCTGTGGCCCGTGGAGGGCCCACACTGGGGCAGCCAGTTCCTGAGGGACTTCAACTCATGGAAGAGAACCCACGCTGGAGCAGTTTGTCAAGGACTGCAGCCCATGGGAGCGACCTCAGGCTGGAGCAGGGAAAGAAATGGAAGGAGTTCTTTCCTTGAGGAGGAAGGAGCGGCAGAAAGCAATGTGTGATGAACCGACCATAACCCCCACTCCCTATTCCTCCCCTGTGCTGCTCAGGACGGGGAGGAGGTGGAGATAGTCCAGAATGAAGTTAAGCCCAGGAAGAGGGAGGGGTGTGGGGAAGTTGTTTTTTGTTCTCTTTCTCGTTATCCTACTTTGGTTTTATTAATAATAATAACAAACAAATAGTTTTCCTATTTGAGTCTGTTTTGCCTAACTTGAATGACCTCTCCCCCTGTCCTTATCCCAAACCTCAAGCTTTTTGTTATATTTTCTCTCCTCCATTCTCTCGGAGGGTGAGGGGAGAGTGAGAATGGAGATAAACTACAGCAAAAGCCCAGATACAGCTATCTGTAATATGAATGTTTTCAGAATCACCGACTTCATTGGAAGATGAGGAAGGGTTGAAGAGGAGGTGTGTTCTGGAGACACCAGCTTGGAGTCTTCAGGTCAGACAGGAGCATACACGATTCCCCCAGGAACTGCTGATGTGTTGCTATTCAGTGCCAGCCACTAATTCCAGTTCTTTGAATGAAATTCAGAGATATTGAATGAAATTCTAAGACACCAGTTGGCTTAAGAAGCAGTACAACTGTGATTATCTGGCTCTCTGCCTAAAATAATAAAGCTTTCCAGGTTTGAGCAGAAATAACTCTAACCAAGATATCTAGCCACAGACAGCTGAAAGCTGAATGTAAGGCATGAATTTCAAAGTAAGAATATTTGACCATTGGATCAAATTACTGAAAAAAAAATGGATTCTTTGCCTCTTCACGGACTTGAAGCAAGACTGGATACCCCTCTGGGAAATACATTTGGACAAACATGTTATGCTTTAGTGAAAAATAAGCTATTATGCTCAGTTTAATATTTGGCATGAAATTGATATCTGTGAAAGCAGTCATAGTACTTGGCCATTTAACACTACAGAGTAAATATGGGTAATCTATTCATTCATTCATTCTTATATCATAGGCTATGGTCACAACTACAGTACTTCCCCAGTAAGATAAGAGCTGTGCATGGACGTGAATCTGATCTCTGCCCACAAACTATGGAAAATAACCAAGTCATCAGTGGTGCTAAGACTTAACTTCCTTACTGCGCTTTCTAGTACTTTGTATTCACTTAGATTTCACAGAAAGGGCAGTACAAATAGAGCACAGCAGATTTTTTTTGATCTGAATTTCTTTCTACAAAATACTTTATCTAGTGCTTGGTCAGCTCTGACTGCAATGTATATAGGCCTGCTTGTACATGTATAAGCAGACTGTAGACTGGTTTGGACATGCAAATAAAATGCCGATTCCATTGGATGTTGTTGTTGTTCTATAATTTCTGCCAATATTTTGATTTCTTTTTTGCAATATCTTCAACTTTTAAGCCATCTTCAACAGAGCATTAAAATAAGGTTCTAGAAGTAATGAGATGCTATAATGTTACATAAATCACCAGCATCGTCACCTTTTCTGCATATGTATGGTTTTCTAGTGGGATAATTTTGCATCTAAGGACTTAAGAAGTGTTCACCTTAAAATTGTGTAAGTTATAAGAAAGGACAAAAAGAGCTTCCATATTCACCAATAAAATACTTCTGAAAGCAAATCATTGTGCTTCCATCATTAGCAAAAACAATTAGTGAGCTACAATGACTTTCGGTTAAAATTAAATGTTGAGAAGAACATAGAGGAGGCATCTGCCAATAGCAATAAGATAATCCGAAAAAAATCATCTACAATTTACTAACTGTGGTAATCTGACACTGCAAGAAAAAAAAAAAATCAATATTTAATAATGGATGCTGTCTATAATTTAACTAATAAATAACTTTCTTCATTCAAAAATGTAATTTGAAGGACTATCATTTGCCAATCCAGCTTGTTTTCACAATGTCAAAGGGCAGGTTTGCCTGGATCCTAGACAGCACATAAATATTGCTGAGATTAACCTAACTCCCTTGTCACTACTCTACTCCACTTTTGGATAAGGCAATAATGTTAATAAAGGTGTCACTGTAAGAAGCTCAGAAGTGACATTAAGATGTAGAAAACACAAATGCAACACTACTGAGAGCAACTGTCATCATTCAGCTGTGGGTGAAACAACCAGAAAACAGAGGTGACAATGGAGGAGTGAAACACTGGAATACAGCATGAAAACATACTACAGATGCACAGTGTTAAAACAATGTTTGATAAAGAAAAAAAAATCCATGAGAAATGGAAAAAAAATCAAGAACAACGCCTTAAGGGAGTTACTCTTCAGCTTTGTGAAACTGGCTTTAAATTAGCTCTCATGATAGCAAAGCAAGCTTTAAAAACAGCCTCCCTGAAAGCCAGATTCTAAGGGTAGATAAGAAAGTTTAGCATGATTACAGAAGAGAGAAACTTTAGAAAAGCAATACATGAGTTTATGGTTGACAGGCCAAAGTAAAGAGTTCAGGAAATCATGATAGACAGTTAAGTGGCTTAAAACATAAGTATTCCCAGTTTTACTTCTCTGAAGAGGAGAAGCCTGACACAGAGGTAACTTTTTTTTTTTAACCTATAAAATGAAATTACAAAACTGGGAAGACCATAGCAGAAATAAGACTTCTTTAAAAAACAAAACAAAACAAAAAAACCAAACAAACAAAACAAAACCCACACACCAAAAAAAACCAAACAAAAAACAAAAAACAAAAACAAACAGAAAGAAAGAAGAGGAAGAGTTTTAAAGTTCTCACAAGTTTTTTGAGCCACAGAGCCAAAGTAGAATGAAAAACTGAAAACAAGTCACACAGAATGGCCTGTAGAAGTCGAGTTCAAACCACACGTACTGGTTGGGCTTCTGGTGCACAAGCATCACCAACACAAGTCCTATCTGCCACCAAGTCAATTAGATTGTATGATCATTTGCAACACTTCCAGCTAGGTTAAGCAATAAGATACACGTCCTGTCTCAAACATTCATCATTGATGAGCCAGGAAGTAGGTGATACAGCAGCTGACAAAGAATCAGCTGTCTGACAACGCAAGGTCAGCCAACAACAAAAGAAGTTATATTAAAACTTGATGTAGGTACCTGGAAAGTGTTAACATTTGAGCATCTCAAGGGAGTTCACTACAGATTAACTAAAAACCACTTCTGAGAAAAACATCACTGTACAAGTGTTATAGTTCAAAAATCAGATGTTATTATTTCCCTGTTTATTTATCTTGTAAGATTTTTCTTTCCTCCATTAAAAATATGTTTGTTAAGCCATTTCGTAAGTGCTTGCAAGAAGGTAAAATCAGCTCTTTACTTACTGGATTCCTGATCTGTGTTTGAGTTGTTGCTTTGGTAGTGATTCTATTGAAACTGAATTAAGATTTTATAACTCACTTGTTCCTTCCGTGCATAACACAGGCACAGCTACATACTGTCCATGAGAATGTCTTGTTGCTCCTGTTCTGTCTTAGCAAGGATAACTTTGTAGGGCATGTGCAAAACAACTTACTTAGGATGGAGAGGAACATCTTTAATTCCATTATCTTTCAGTCTACTGTTATTTTTCAATTGTCCTTCCTTTGTTTGGTTTAATTTTACTTCATGCTTCATGGGTGGTGGAGTTTTTATTTCTATCCAGTGTATAGTACAATCATTGACCACTCAAGTGGAAGAGACTCTTTGTCAAGAAAGGATTGTGAAAAAAAGAGGAAAGATTCTATGGTTTATCTATTTCAGTAAGAAAGGGTAGAATTTACTTCAAAATTCCTTCAAAAGGATACAAAACCCCCAAAAGACAGGCATCTTAAACCCCCACACCCCCCCCGCCAAGAGAAGGCCACTATCAACTCAAGGGAAAACTAATAATTTTTCTAAACAGAAGAACAGAAAACACTTATTTTGTTCAAAGCAGTTAAAAAGAGACAGATATCAGATTCATTTGCAACAACTTATTTGCTCACCTTTAATTTTGTGTTACTGCATTTTGTTCATAGGAAACTACCAAAGTGCACCAAAACCTAACTTTAAGCATCCAAGTTTTACACAGATTTCTACAACCGACCTAAAATTAAATTTTCTTCTTGTGACATGTCAGTAAATGTTAATTATGTATGTTATCTGAAAAAAAACCCCAAACACTTAGAAATGAAAGCAATAAAAATTCAAACAGTACTCCTGGAGAACTCCGAGTCCTATAAAGCAATCTTGGAATGAATTAAATTATTCTTGTTCTACATGATAGACAACTGATCGCATGCATTGAAAGTCATAATGACAGAAATATGATTCCAAAAAATCAGAATTTAAGGGTGCCTGATTTCCAAGTGATAAGAAGAAATCTTGTATTTGCTGAAAAAAAAAAAAAAATTAACTTTGGTTTTAAATCTGTATAAGGTACAATGATATAAAACAAAATATTAATAATGTTCAGGAATCTATGCAGTTCATACTTTAAGCAAGAAAAGATTAACATTGTTATCTGGTACTATAGATGGAATAGTTGAGATAAAGCCCTGCAAAATTTATTATGCAAAATCCATTGGCAGAGCAGGAAATGGAGCCAGACTTTGGTGAATTATTTAACTGCAATTATTACGACTATGAAGTTGTTTGCAAAAACAGTGATAATAAAGTCCAGTTCTCTGTGCTTTTGATGTGTGTGATTTATGCTAATATATCAGTTTTCTCTATTCCCTTCTAATTTCCCACAGACTTGGTAGGACAAAAAGGTGAAGAGCTGAATAGACATACACTATAGATGGATACCGAATTAAAGATGGCAGGTTTCTTGCATATGGGAGAGGAAGTTAGCTTCTCCTCTACTGCCTCCCATTCC